>CAUYON010184989.1:0-31836 GCA_963573935.1 Arctocebus calabarensis
GTTTACTTGGCTTTCTCATCTATAGAAGGGCATGAAATAATTGTACAAAAAACATGATGTTTAAATTTTTTTTATTAAATCGTAGCTGCGTACATTAGTGCAATCAAGGGGTACAATGTGCTGGCTTCATATACAATCTGAAATGTTTTCATCAAAGTGTTTAACATACCCTTCATGGCGTTTTCTTAGTTATTGTATGAAGACATTTGTATTCTGCATTTAGTAAGTTTTGCCTGTACCCTTCTAAGATGCACCATAGGTGTGGCCCCACCAATTACCCTCCCTCCACCCAAACCTCCCCCCTCCCCTCCCTTCCCATATTCTTGTGCTATAGATGGGCTATAGCCTTCATACAAAACCTTTAAATTAGCTTCATAATAGGGTTGAGTACATTGGATACTTTTTCTTCCATTCTTGAGATACTTTGCTAAGAAGAATATGTTCCAGCTCCATCTATGTAAACATGAAAGAGGTAAAGTCTAAAATTTAATGTTATCACCATACTTTGTGAGAATCAATGTTATATGTGGGTGAAATAGAAAATGTAGAATTTACCTAAAACTACTAAACCAAAGGAACCTGCAGCTGTAAGGCCAGTGGTGACCTTCTAGTTCCTTAAGTGAGATCTTTTGACTGAACCAAAATTTGAAGGAGAAAATCTTTTAATTTTTATTAATACACGTTTCTTCATCTTTTTATTTCTAATTTATTTTAAAAGTGAATGTACAATATTGAAAACTTCAACTTAATAGAAGTGCCAGATTAACTGGCATGATTAGGACATTAGTAAGCCAGTTGACAGCTGCTGTACTCCATAGTTGAGTTCTAACTTCCCCCACATGACTGGTGCCACTGCCACACCAGGCTGGTTGGTGTGAGTCTATGGGGGTTGAATATGCCAATCTGTGATCATCTTTGACAATAGCTTGCTATGTTTCTGTTTGAAGTAGAACTTTTGAATAATTGCACTGCTCTGCAGTATTTTTTATCTATATCTGCTTAATATTAATAGCCCATCATGTCAAGGAAAACCAAGAGAGCACGGAAGGAGAAAACAAATGTGTTAATGAGGATTGGGAATTGCAATATCATCTTGTTTCTGCTAAAGATAAGATGATTTTCTTGCTTTGTAACACTGGAATATCAACATTCAAAAATACTGTGCTCATCAGCCTTATGACACTCATAAGGATCACAAATGTTTTAAGTTAAAGAGCAAGGCATGAACGGTTGTATTGCAGAAATTGAAAGACGTAAAGCAAAAGCCAAGGCAATTCTTTCAAGCATCAATAAGACCTGGAAATAATGCCACAGAAGCAACTTATAAAGTAACTGATTTATTCAGGGGGAAAGGTGAGCCATTCGGTGATGTAGAAATTGTGAAAGGATGCATTGAGGAAGTTGTAGGATGCTTAGATGTCAATAACATTTCAAAGTACCAACAACTACCTCTTTCAAGGAAAACCATACCTGAACTGCAGTATGAATTAGCCTTCAACTTAATAGCACAACTTCATGTGAATACTTTAGAAGAAAAGTATATTATTCCACCACTTTGCATGAATTAACCAATACTACTGATTCAGACACAGGTCTTACACTTCAATTGAGTCATAATAGATTTTCTTGGCTACAAAGAGGTACTGACTTTGGGTACTTTTGTGAACATAAGACAGAGAATAGACATTGTAACAACTTCCAAGAGAAACATTGTGGAGTTGGACTGAACTTGATAAACTTAGTGTATGTATAGATGGTGTATCTTCCCTAGGAGAAAAACATGAAAGGTTTATTGTATAGAAAAAAAAATTATTAATAGATTCAGATGCTCTCATTTTTTTTCATTGTATCTCACATCAGCAAAATCTCTGCGCTAATGTTACTATTTTAAGTGACACTTTGCAACAAGTTATAAGTATCATTAACTAAATGCAACATGGCCTTTTCAGCATTGGAACATGCTCAAGTTGAACTTCAAGGTATTCAGTGTGGACTTGCTGTATCATTCTAAATAGCATTGGCTATTGTAAGGATAGGTGTTAGCCAAATTATATCTCTATGAGAACAGATGGTTAAATTTTATGAAGATCAGAATCAGAAATGTGAATTATTGAAAGAAGATTTCTATAGGAAAGAAATGAAGTATCTGTGTCCTATCATATCAAATAAAAATGACTTGAATATTTCTTTGCAAGGTAAAACTAGTCTATATATGGTATATGGCAAAAAATCCTAGCTATCTTTTTCTTCGAAACACTTCTTCACAAGGAAATTTTGGATGAATCTTTTCCAGAGTTAACAAGATCACTGATACTCAGGGTAATATATACCAAACATTTGAAGAAAATGCAGATGTGGTAGGCCTATTAGTTGGATAATCCAATTAAAAATTCACTGATGTTGAGAATCATGACATCACACTGAAATTAGCATTTCAGCTTTACCTGACTGATATCACCAGGCACCTAAACAGCTACGGATGGAATTGCTGGAGCTTCGTAGATGACATTGTAAGGCATTGTTTACTGCTGAAAAAGACCCAGTTGATGTATGGAAAAATTTGATAGATTACCCATGCCCTTGGCAACTTGGCCAAAAAATACATTCTTGCGTTTCAACCACTTACTGTAAATCTACATTCTCCTACCAAACCTAAATCAAGATGCACTTAAATTCACAAATGACTGATACCTAATCATGAAACTGGAGCTCCATGCTGTGACCCAATGTTTTAATACTTCCTAACGAAAAGCAAACACAACTATGTTATTAAAAGGCTGATCAATTTAAAAATTAACCAAAACTGTGCATTCTTAAGTATATCTAACTGACGTTTCTTGAATGTGAAATTCAGCCTTCCAAAGTTCCCCCACTCCTGTACTAAGATTAAAAACAAAGACAAACTTTGTTGAAAAGCTTTAGTTCATTCCCTTTGTTCTGAACCGGGCACTTTACAAGGTAATGGAGCCCATTGTCACTCTTCAGCAGTCCAATCTGAGATCAACTCATGGGCAAAAATTCTTCCTCAAATTCCCTCCAAACCACCTTATGTCATCCCCACTTCACTATTACAGACCTCTTCCTTCTTCAGTAGGACACTTATTCAGGAATTCTTCCCCTACCCCACCACCTACCAAAATAAGGTTCATCCTCTTCTCCTCCTTTTCCATACCCTCCTCCTGCCTTCTCGTCTTGTTCTGTTTTTGCGAATGTCTCATTTCCATGTTACCATTTTAGGGAACCCATTTGTCTTTTAATCTTATTTTCTCCAGTCAGTAGCTTAATTTCAAAGCTATACCATGAGGCCTTGAGGTCTTCAAAATGAGCTGGTGACAAAGTTGCTAAAGGTCATTTTAGAAAGCCTAACAACCCTCAAGTATGAAATTATGTGTGTAAAGTGAAAAGGAAAATGTTTGCCCTTTCATTGTAATATAAACCATACCAATCAATTTTCTACAGAGAGACACTCTAACAATATATTTCCATAAACGCTATCAAAGAAACTTATTTTTTTGAAAGTGAGGATTTGAGTAATGTACCCATTAGTTTATTCTATAGTAGTTTATATTCCTGTACTTTGCCCAAAGGCAAAAAATGATACTGATTAAAAATTCTGTAACACACTTGAGTGACAAAAAAGAATTGATCATTCTATTTGGGAATTATATTTAGGTCTGAAACTAATGCTTTATTATAGAACATATAATATTCTTTTCCAATGAAAAGATATGGTCACTTCGTAGAGACTCCTTAGAAGCAAATTACTTTCTCAGATTCAGAGGGGAAGAGGGGCCAAATGTGCTTATACTTTTGCCCAGTGGTGTACTGGTAAACTAGCTTTACAGCCCCACACTTACAGGATCATTTCAATTTATGATTTGTAGCGTTTGCCCGTCCCATGATTTAAATGCTACCTGGAGGATTTCCTGAAACCACTGAACACTGGGTGACAGGGAAATGCATGTCTAAAAGCTAAGGAGCTGCCCCCAGCATGACCAGTGCATTATTCTCACTGTGCTGTTATTCTCAGCGCCAGTGTTTTGGCTGATGGCAGCAGGAGCTGGGGAGAATTTTGTCCAGTTCCCGGTCACATGAAAATCTGACACTGATGAGGCCTCCCTGAGCACAGCTCTTCCCCAGCAACTCTTGTCATCTTCTCCTTTCCTCCAGCTGAACACACATTCCCTTTGAGGGCTCTTGCAAAATACTTATCTCCATTTCAGATTTTTTTAATGACTAATGGTTAACTTTCTTAAAATGTGATACTGTTAAATAAAAACAAAGCAGGTACAAAGTTGATGTTAAAGTTTCCACATCCTATGTGTGAAGCCCTTAGGAAAAATTCTCCAGGTGTCTATTTATTTGGGCTTTAGGTGAAAATTCATGAAAATACCTGCGTGAATGGAAACCCTGAAGTGGGAGTTATTACCATAACAGAGCACCTGGCCCTCAGCAGTCTGTATGGTTTGCAGAGTCTGGGAGGAAGGGCAGCAGAAAGAGAAAGCAGAAGTGGTTTCTAAGCCAGAAGACCTGCAAAGGCTTTCACACTAGAATTCACTTCTTTTTCTTTTCAGTTTTGCTTCAGGCTAGCACCCATTAAAGTCTAATCTGTTGTAAAGTCTAATCTGTTGTATGTACCCCGCCCCCTTCCAGGATCCCTGCAGCAGCCCAGATCAGAGCTGCGGCCTGGCAAGGCAGAGTGATGTCTGTGGGGAGCAGAGGTGCAAAGAGGAGAGCGCCTTCTGTCCCCTTGCTTCCTCTGCCCTGTAGGACAAGGATGGCCCCCACTGTCCCTGCCTGCAGAGCCCCATGCCAGGTTTCCATTCTCACATCCCCACACCGCACCCTCCTCTTTCCTCCCTCATCCCAGGCTTCATGGCCTTGTCCTCCTGGTATAGTGAGTTGGAACTACCCACCTCCTTGTCCCTCCTGCATGCAGCACACCCCTCTGCCCCCTGCTTGCTTGGCTGAGAGAATCAGGAACAGGACTGCCTTCCGCGGGAAGCTTTTGGGCAGGTGTACATCTCTGGCACCCTAGATATTGTTCTTATTGCAATGGTAAAATATCATGAGATTTTATTTCTAGTCTATGGCTGGGACAGTAAGGATTATGTAAGCTTTTGTGAGTGCCTGGCTCCCTTTATATCTCTGAGAACATGTATAGGCTGCTCTGCCAACTCGTATTTTGGAAACATGGCTGTTTTGTAAGTTCTTGACTCACTGATGTCTCGACCAGCTCAATTCTACATCTACACTGCCTTGCATTGCTCAGTAGCTATTATTTTTGCTTTTGTCTTTTCTTCTTACCCAGATGCCATAATACTGATTATTCAATAAATACTGTACCTACTAATAGGCTGGTAAGATGGTGAGTCTTACAGCTTTCTTAGTATTCTTTGCTAGTAAAACAGGATTTGGAAACTCCAGTAAGCTCAGTACTAGAGCTGAACTGATATGGGGGGAGCAGGCTGACGACCTATTACTCAGACATTCCTTAAGGTCCCGGGGAGTCACTTCTTAAAGCCTGACTCTATGTCTCAAATTCGTATCACCTTTCATTTGAAAATACACGGAAGAACAGAGCATGCACAGAGCTGATTTAATTGGTCTAACTTTGGTCACACCAATTAAACACACCTGACTCCTCAGACATGCTCCATAGAGCACCGGTGTCCCCACTTGCTCCCTGTGTCAGGTCAATGGTGGTTTGGTTCAATTGAAGTTACTTTCAGAATGGCTTTGAATGATATCTATGAATGTAGTTGTCTATCTTAGCTCAGGAGCTTCATAGTCATCAAGGGAACAGAAACCCCCAGCCAAATGTTTACTACATTGGTCCTTACCCCAGTTACCTTAGGACTTAGTTAAACTTCCCATCTATGGAAGTCACTAATGTGTGGCCAGGTCTTTCCTCTATGGCCACTAAAGGCCGTTCCTGCAGGGGTCCTCTGGCCACTAAACTCTCAATGATCGCATTTTAAAGAAAGCTCATGTAGGAATCCTAAAAGAAGCATGTTCCTTCCATGGTTCTCTCTCAGAAATAATGTGCTTAAGGTGACAACTAGACAGTTATTTTCCTAGATACCATCCAAAGCCATTCTGAAAGTAACTTCAGTTGAAACCTACTGTTGACTCATGTGTCCTCATCTGAGTTTATGGTATAGATGACGTATATTATAGTACGGAAGCTTGGACCAGACACAAATCAACATAAGATGCCCTCTGGGAACCTGGGGATATCCATATAATGAAGCTGCTTTTCTTTGAAGATAAGATGTAGTAAAATAAAAAATAGAATGAAAAATTCTTCCTCCAGAAGCTGCAGAAAGCACCATGGTAGAAAATTCCATTCATTCATTGGACATCCGTGGTATACTGGTGTCTGTGATAGGCCAGACATTATTCTAGGCTCTGAGGATTAAGTGGTGAACAGTACCGAGAATCAGCCCAGGTTTTGAACTCTGGCTCTTAGAGAATATGTCTCATGGTTCTAACATTTTCCTCGGAGAGGTTTTCTGCAATACTATTCATGTTTCAAACATTATTTTGGCAGGCATTCTCTAATCAGAAGATCACGTAAGGAACCTCAAGCAAAATATTCTGTTATTAAACACTGTGAGAGAAAAAAACAAATACAAAGTTAAAAATTCTATTTATAGGCTCGGCGCCCATGGCTCAGTGAGTAAGGTGCCAGCCACATATACCAAGGCTGGCAAGTTAGAACCCGCTAAACAACAATGACAACTGCAACAAAGAAGAAAAAAAAAATAGCCAAGCATTGTGGTGGGTGCCTGTAGTCTCAATTACTCGGGAGGCTGTAGCAAGAGAATCGCTTAAGGCCAGGAGTTTGAGATTGCTGTGAGCTGTGACACTACGACACTCTACCAAGGGCAACATAGTGAGACTCTGTCTCAAAAAAAAACAAAAAATTATAATATATTCTCTCTCTTTTCTTTTATGTGCAAGAAACCATGTGATAGGTTTTCATTTCTAATTCCATTAATTAACAAGTTATTTTACTATAGAAACATTATCAATGTCTAATGAATAGAAATGAACAAAACCAATAGCACTGTAAAGTCCTTTATCTTGTAAGAGCAAAATAATATACTTTAGCTAACCAAGAAAGTAATTATTGAACTTGGCACACATGCTCAGTGGAAAGGACACGTTATCACGTATGTAAACACTGCTCTTCCCCAGGTATGTGTAATGGGGGGGCCACCCCAGTACTGCTGTCCCCTAGACTTGGACGAATCTCGTGTAGCACATGGGGGAGTAAGTAGAAAAGATTAACTTTTATTATATTTTACTTGAGAGAAACAGAATTAGAAATAATAGAGGATCTGTGTACTAACAAAATAAAACGCACTAAACATTGGCTTCCCACCCAGCTGGGGCTCTGTAACGCTCTTTTCTTTCACACAAATACATAATGCTACTGAAGAAATTGCTCTGCCATGAGATAGAACCCTCATCTTGTGGTTTTGAAAAAATTAGAGAGAATGCCTGTCAGATATATATTAGTGGTTAAAAAAAATGTTGGTATCAGACCTGGGTTCAAGGTCCCGTCTTCATCACTAGCTGGTAACTTCTTGAGTTTCAATTTCCTCATTGTGACTTTGGGACAGGAACACCCACTTCAGTGTTGTTGCCTGGTCTTAACAAGTATTTCTTGAAGGACAAAATGGTGCCATGTCCTTGTTCCTGGAGTCTGGTTGACCATTTCTCTAAGATGATTTTGTGAGAGGTTGTACTGTATGGATTATGAGGTTACTAACTCTGATTCTCTGGTTTCAAAACTAAAGAAGTGAGGCAGTCTGGAGCCTTCCCAGACAACCCTCCAGGTGAGCAGGAGGCTCACTCATCTCTGGAGTACAGGGCTCAGCCCCATGCCCTCCTGAAGAGGTGGAGGCAGTGTCCTCTGCATAAACCAGCACTTATGGTTGGTGAGGAGTTGTCTGCATGGCTGACATTCACAAGCCAAACTTCATGAATATGGAGACTGATGGAGCAAATTAGAATAAGACCAAGCAAGAAAAAATGAGAAACTGTGTAAGGGAAAATTTTCCCCGAAACTTTCCATTTTACACATTCATATGTATTTGTATGTATATATAAGACAGAGAGAAAAGAGTATTTGAAAGTGAAAATGATCAGGTTCATATGCAAGACTTTATGCAGATGAGAAATTTGTTTTCCAAATCAATCTCTTCAGGGTCTGGGCTATCTTTGCAGAGAGTAATTCTATAATATGGTCAAGATCACTGCCTCTTCTAAATCACTACAACTACGTTAACAATTATATGCCTCTTGTACCTCAGTTCTGCCAAAATACAGCTTTGCTTTTCATAAAAAGAAAAAAAAAAAGGATGGGGAGGTTGGTAGACAGATATGCCAAGACTATTCCAGTTCTTTGCCCCTGCGCCATCACAGCTCTCTCTTCTCAAAGCCTTCCTTGTGAATGAAAGTCTAACTCTATTCTCTGGGCAGTATAGGAAGGCTGTCGAGGGTTTGGTGGGCATTCAGATTCTTCTAAGGAGTTGTTTTGCATGTGGCAAAAGGACAGCTGAAGTGAAGCCCAGATAAAGAGCATGAGAACTCTGTCTTTGATGTTCTCAAGGACTGAGTACAGGAGAAAATGAAGCAACATTTATTTTCTTCTTTGTGTTTGCCTTTGGTTTTGTTTTCTTTTATAATTTTGAAAAGGGCTGTCAAAGACAGAGTGTTGGGAAAGTGTCACTCTTCCTTGGCATTACTGGCAGCTGATGGCACCGTGTAGGTGTTTTAGAGAGAGACGCTCCAAACAAACACCTTTAAAGTGGTCCCCAATGAACCATCTGGGTCTTAACACTCTCCAAATAACTGTTGTTATTTTCTTTTATAAGTTATTGCCTATCAAAGATCCAGATGTTTTACCATTTGTTGAGCTTGTTTTTTAGGTTTATCGAAAACTCAAAGATATTAATAGCATCAGGGCTCTTACAACGGCATCAGTACAGCTGGATGAGAAGTTGCAAAATCATTGAGGACACCAGCTTTACTATGTTCTTCACTTTCACATCCTCTTCCTCCCATTAGAAAAAGAAAAAGCTTTTTGGATTTTATTTTGTTTTAACTAAGCATACCAGTTGTTCCAATATTATGTTGCAACCTCAGTAGCTGCTAAATTGTCTTGGAATTTAGTAGCATAGTTAACTTAATAAAATAAAATGTGCACCTTGATAAAGAATAAAGGCCTGTTTGAGGAAAGGCAGTGGTGAAAGAAAGAAAACTAATGAAATTCATATTCTTCCAAGAAGAACCTTTAATGAGGCAGACCAATTAGGCATCAACATGAGCCATCACAATATACACAAGTAAATGGTAAGTCTAACTCCAGGGTCTTCAAGATCCAATGAGAATGGGAAGGCTGTCAGATAATATGAGGTTATATTGGATCAGAGGTCAAGTTCCCCTTGGTGCCAGTGTTTAGATACTTACAAAAGCTATTCTGTGTTGTTGGGCAGGACTGGCCATAGAGAAGATGACGATCCTCTTTAAAATTCCTTGCAATTAATTCCAGCAAGAACAGGATCCCACCCCACCCCCCAAAGCTATGGAGTGTTTTTCTTTTGGTTCTAGCCCTAAGCAAACAAAAAATTGTGTGAAAATGAAAATTGTGGGAGGCATCTCACCTAACATTGCAGTTCGTGGAAGGAAGGTCTCCTGAGGATAAAGTCTAACTTTTATTTTTCATCCTGAGTAATAATAAGTCAGCAGTCTGACTGTGCCTGGGTATTTGAAGAAACATACACGCGCAGACTCCAAAACTGGCCATCCTGTGCTCAGTAAGCGCTTTGCATTCTCTCCATGAGACCCTCAGCATCCTGGGTGCCATACAAAGACAGAAGATGTAGTCTTTACCTTCTGCTGATTATGAGAAAAGACTTCACTGGGTAACTGTAACAATCGCTCTTTTTATTTTGTTTTTGTAAGTAGGGTGAGAAAGCCAAATTTTGGAGCTTCTCCCAGATCAGAGATTATTCCTTACTACTACTCTAGCCTTAAGGATTTCCAGAAAGTTTTCCTTTCAGATTTAGATTTCCCAGTGTGCCTCTGAATTAGATGAGAAACATGAATGTCCCAGAAGAAGAAGAAAACATCATAAGAGTGGCGTTTTACTGCGTTTTATTATTTCATCGTTAGAAGGAGGCGAGAGGGCGAAACTTGATGTACCTGCTTTAGTGGTCAAGCTATGCTCTTCTCTGGTGGCGCAGCCTGAAGGGGCCGAGGCCAGCCGCACAGTCACTGGGATCACACTGTTTTAAAAGAGATCAGACTCCTGTGAATCACCACGTCTGAATATTAGATGAGGTCAAATCCAAGGGAGATTTATTCCACCCAAAATTCAAGGGAAAACAAGGCCTCAAAAACACAGGATGCAGCATTATTCCTGAGAATCAGGGAGTATTTACTTCTGTTAACCATCATGGGTTAGCAGTTGATTCCAGCTTACAGAAGAAGGTCCCCTAAGAACTGATACTGAAATAATCACTGCTCTCCTGTTCTACCTCTTTAAAAAGAAATCAGTTTTAAATAATGGATCTTCACTCTTTCCAGACATCCTCAGCTCCACAGACCTACAGCTTCACTTTGTAAGTTGCCTGGAGGGAGCAGAGCCCTTTCTGGGCTGCTAAGCTCCAACTTTCTTCCTTGCACCTTGCCAAGGCCCTAGGCAGTTCTGGGGAAAAGTAGCTCCCTATTCAGGGCGACTTTCACAAATGCCCTTTGGGATTCCAAAGTCCTGAGGCCCTTGGCAAGCCCAGGCTGATTGGACGTGCCACTTTGTAGCTATTCTTGGCAGGGGTCCTGCCTGGAGTTGGCCTGTGAGACTTTTTCCTGTTTATAGCACCTTTCAACTCAAGCACTGGGAAAGCTAACCAACACTTGCTTTTTTGCTTTCTCTGTCTCTGTCTCTCTCTTTTTTTTTTGTTCTTATTGCCCTTTTCAGAAACTATATAAAAAGAAAAACAGTTCGCATTTCTCATTCCAGTCATGCCATCTGAGAGCACATTTCTCAGACCCTTTTTTCACAAGACCACAAAAATATCTTGGGGATGAGATTCTTTGAAAAAGCTAGAAGGCTTTCTCCTGCCTCATCCCTGGTTGGTTCTGCTTATCAATGAATGGTACAGTGGGGGTGGGGGGGTGAAGCGTATATTTCACAGGTGATTCTCATGAAAATCACTCTAATTCACTCATTCGTTCTATCAAAACAATGGAGGCAAATTGTAGGTGAAAGACAGAGTGGGACGTACAGAGATGGGTCAGTGTACTGACCCAAGGTGACTCTGTCCACCACGAGAGAGAAGCACAAGACAAAGGAAAACAGTCATTCCTTTCACGCTAACAGAAACCCAGAGCAGTGCTGACGTGCTGTATGTAGAAATTAATTAACTCTATCTGAAAACAAAAATGGAAGTGCTATTTCACCCACCGCTGCTTTTGCACAAACCATTCTCTCTGCCATGAGTACCTCTGACTAATATCTTTAGAAACACCACTCAGGTGTTACCTCTTCCTAGGAGCCTTTCCTGAACCTGTTGATGCGGATTTGTTTCTCTTCCAAGTTCATTCATGTGTGCATCTCTGGGACATCATATTTTAATTGTTGCTGTTTGACTTCCTGGCTAAAGTGTGTGATCCCGGAAGGCAGAGATTCAATCTTTCCATTTAGCATTCATAGAGTCTGCAGATCACTCTGCTTTCAAAGGAAAGGATGAATAAATGAATGACTTAATAAAGCTTGATGGTATCCTGACTTCTGTGCTTATCAGAGTTCGACGGCTGAAGGCAAGTGGGATATTTGTGTATTTTGACCACCAGCTTTATTACATCAAGAAACAGTAGTTATCTTAAAACAGAATACATATTTCCATCTACTCACGTGAAAAGTTCTCTGTAGGGCTTTCCAGAAAATGGAATTTTTGTTATGATTCCATTAGAACAGATGTTTTATCCTTTGACTCTGAATGGTGAAATTAAATTTCAGGACTTTTAAGGAGGAGAAAATAAACTGCTATTTTTCTAGTATCTATTTCCTCAAGTTCTATGTTCATTACATTCTTTTATAATGCAGACATTCATATTTTGGAATCATGTTTTAGTCAGGTTTGCATTGTCCATGTTCATGTCGGCTTTTGCAGTCCAGAGACAATCCTTAAGCTGCATCACTATGTGAGAAGCGAGGTCCTCCGGTTCTTTGCTGACGCTCCCTGACTCCTGAGATGGCACCACGTGCTCCCCATGGCTGCCAATCAGAGGCACCGCGGTCTTATAAAAATGGGGTCCGTGACTTTGGTGACTTTGGTCTCCAGGGTCCAGCAAATGCAGATGCAATTATGTACGAATCAGAGTTTTAAAAATCAGAATGGAAAGAGGCAAGGAACTCTTTCTAAATTCACATATCTATGTAGAACTTTTTGTGTACCAAACATAATTTGAAGCTTTTACAAATATGAATGTTCTTAACCCTTATAATAATGTTACAATGCTATTAGTATTAATATTCCCATTTAATAGATAAGGAAATAAATAAAATGTTAATGTAGGAGAGTCAAAGACTAAATAAAAAACACATGCAATAGGAGAATTAGTGAGCTAGAGGTTTTTAGTGCAGTCTGTCCAGGGGGGCATGTTAGAACTAAAAAAAATAAATAAATAAAAGGAAATACAAAAACCAGAATGTATCCACTTTTCACCTAGCAGATTTTACTATGTGTGGTGGTGTGCTTTACGAAGTTGATATAATGACTTCTTCCCCTGGAAAAGACTGAGATGGGATTTCCAGGGCACACTTGGGAAGAGACGGGTCAGGACCTATCAAACATGGAATCAGATACAGTACTTCCAAAATCATGTCCACATGCAACAAAAGTTAATGGATTTGCCCCAAAGGGTCTTGGTTTATTCCAGAATATATTTGGAAGTGTTTTATCAAGTTTCAGATGTCACAATGCCCAAAATTAATAATATTAATCACTTTACCTTCTATTAAACTAATTACCCTCTTGATCCTACTTTAAGTTTTTTTCCATTTTCTAGCATTTTCTGTTTTAATTCAAGAGCCACTTTCTTTTTACAAGAATTTGAATAAATCACTTGTTTTAAAAACCTGCATTAGAGATCATTGCCTAATTGTCCAAATGCTCTGTAACTGCCTGAATGCTGTATGGCTACAATGTAGTATAAGGGAGCCAGAAAATTTCTAGTTGAAGGAAAAGCTGTCTAAAATGAGAACGATATTAATAGCAGTCCCAGAAGGATCAGCTCCTGGACTCGCTGTGATCTTGGGCACAAAGAGACCACAGCTGTAAACCACTCATAAATAGCTGTGGACCACACATTTCAAAATGTCTACATCAATGGGAAAACAGTTTTGATTCTTAAAATTACAGACTTGAATCAGGGTTTTGGCCTTGTAAAATAATCAAGCTGTCACATCTTAAAAATCTGAGATCAAATTTAAAATTCCATGGCTCTGGAGTAACCATTAAGACCCAAGGCAACCAATATTTAAGCATCTGGGCTTTGAAGGCAGGTCAAAAATTTAGGGTAAATCATTATAAAATAATAGGGGAAAGCTGTTGAAAGGGAATTTTTGATTGAACGTTGTCGGGTTTGGCTTTTTTTTTTTATGAGTTCATATGTCACATAGGGGTTTCTGTTCTCTTATTCTGACATTTGTAAGACAATAAGAGTGAGCCATATAATAAGAAAAGAGAAGAAGACCAGCTTGGCAAGATTCCAGATACCCCATCAATGTGACTTATAGGAAAAAAAGGGAGGAGCGCCCAGAATGCCTTTCACCTCCAGCGCTCACTCTCTAATACTGAAGTGTATTCCATTTCCAAATTTGACATCACATACTTTGTTTTGCACATGTGAATGAATGATACACAAAATTACTCTAGTCTGCCCATCATCATTTTGTGATGCCTTTGTTTTCAGGAGTGCAAGTAAAATAAATGAGAATTAATGGCTACTATGAAATAACCATTGGATATTTAATTTTTAAAAAGTGCTGTAATAAAATTAGAAAAACAAAAATTTGTTAAATTACTTCAGAAAGTACTGAGATACCTATGTATTGCCAGGCCAAAACCAAGCTCTGTCATGTAGACTTAGATAAATTACTTTGCCTTTCTGTTCTTTGGTTTCCCAGACTGTAAAATGGGGATAATAACATATCTGCATTATTTTGTAGATTAACTACATTTTTGTTGTAATGTTTTTATGTCCCTAGGACAGTGCCTAGCAGAGTCAGCAACTGTACATCAGTTTGTCTTTATTGTTGCTATGGTCCTTCTTCTTAGTTTTTGTATATTTATGCAGTCAAATAGCAACTATTATCGATATTATTACAACCATTTTTTGTGAAGTGCTTATGATATTTCAGTTCTGTGCTAAGTACTTTCCAAGGGATTTATTTAATTTGTATGATGAACTTATACGGTCTCTACTATTGCTAAGCCTGTTTTCAAATGAAAAAACTGAGACCCAGAGAGAGTAAGTAACTTGTCAGGGTGACAGAGTGGCAAAGCAAGGGGGTTCAAGCTGGTGTCATTGTCATTATGAGCGTCATCTATAGTTCTGTGAGATTAGTATACTGTGATATTTATGCAGCAGAGTTCCAGCACTGGTTTTAATTTATAAATGGCACTATGTTTACTCAAATAACTTTAGGTTGATGCATGTAATCTCATTGTCCTTCTATTTAAACTTCCTACCGTAAGTCTTTTGACTCAAGGTAGCCTTTGTATGTTGAACCACCAAAAAAAGGTAAGGTGTTTTTTTTTCTATAAAATCCTCATAAAATGTAAGTTGTGCATTGTCAGGGTCCAAAATAAATGCTGTAAAGTAAATCATTTTAACCAGGGATAGTGTCTGGATCAATTTTTTAAAGCAGAGAAATAAAAAGTTCTTGCAGCCTAGAATAAAAATGTCCAATAAAAACAGTGGCCTCTTTAAAATTCATTTTGAAAGATTGAAGAAGTGATACTTTCCTGAACTATCAACACACCAAACAAGACAAAGAAAGAAAAGTACTTTCCTTTACTGCAGCCCTCCATGAATATTTATATAATCTCCTTTGCTGATCTCAATATAGGTAGAAATCACTGCAACTGCTTTAGTAGCTGAGAGTCTGTGCCCTGAAGACCATAGTTTCCACAAAGAAGCAGTGAGCTGGGCACTTTCCTTCTGATGTCTGCAGAATGATACCTATGAAATAGATATTCTCTGAAATGAGGAAAATGTACCAAATCTGCTCAAGGCCTTTTGGTTTTGCTTTTTTATTTCTGCCATTGTTCTCACTGAACCTGTGAGATCTCAATAGTAACATAATCTAGTGTTGTTCCCTCAGCCAGTCATCACATGCTGAAACAACTTCAACAACTTCCCTTATAAAGAAGTTCGTTTAAGGAACATGTGGTCCCAAAGCGAGGCCAGCGGAGATCAGATGGCAAGTCTGAGGGTTCCCTGCCTTGTCTTCTAGCTTTGGCATCATGACAGGTGGGAGAACATGAAGTCAAGGCGAGACAGCTCACAATGAGCTCTCATGCTCAGTCTTCCTAAGTATAGGGACCATTTCCAATTTTCCCAGATGTTTGCCAAATCTCACTCAAACTGGAGAAATTTAGATAGACCAGAACATCTCACATGTTCAGTTTTTGCAACTAGCTGCATTTGTCTTTCAAAAGGTAGAATGTAAGCACCCTCAGGGTTCATGTAGAAGAGGAAGGAAGGGCCAACTTACAGTGAGTCCAGATAACCCACCACTGTGCCTTTTACCCCATAAGCCAATCTTGCAAAGAGTGTAACTGCAGCCTGATGTGTGCAGAGATCCAGCTGCAGGGGATTCTGCCCTCAGACCTTGACTAAGAAGCCATCATGCAGAGAAGTTGCTTAGTCTTACAGGCCCACTATCTCTGACTTCCCCCAGGCTGACTTCCCAGCAAAACATTAGCTCAAGGGTCTGGACTGCCTTGGTGCTCTGCCTTGTTGCAGCACTTTTCAGTTTACAAAGCACCTTGTACATAATTATCCCAGGTGATTCAACAGCCTGCAAAGTAGACTGGGCAGGATCATTATCTTCATTATAAAGCCAGAGAAACTCAGGCTGCAGAGGACTGGGGGTTACTCAAGCTTACACAAAGGCCAAGGAGAAAAAGGCCTCAAGCCCAGGCCTTCTGGCTTTTCATCCTGGGCTCCTTCCAGACAACCTGCTGCTGTGGGCGAATCAGACTCTGCCCTAAGTATTTCAGAATGTGTTACTTTTGGAGATTAACTTCAAAATTTGTCTCCATAGGTAGAGTGATTCATTTTCAAAATGAAGGCGCTTATTATATGTAAGGTTTGAATGACACTTAGAGCAAAGAGCTAACTCTACCGATCCTTCCCATAAAACAGTTCTCTCCTTTGGTCAGATAATAATGATTTGCATCTTTGCGCTCTCTGCTCTGTAGGTAACTCATGGTCATGGTTAGTTATTTACCTGTAGTATGTACAAATTCCTCAGCCATCTGTCTATACTACTTTTGCTTGTTCTAGGAGAATAACAATTATAACACAATAGCCTCAACTCACTTTTAAAGTTCTCTAATTATTAAACAGGAGTGAACAATTCCTGTGCTAGTCACTTAAAATTGGGCAATATAGGAAATTTTAATCATTTGCCAATTACTTTACTATTAATTTGATTTATCTTTATATATTGTATATGATTCAACTTTGATGTACATTTTTGCGGTAGAGAAAGAAATGAATTCCTATTTGCATAGTCTACCTACCCCTTGTGGCAGACAGTTACTTTGTGCCATTATAATTCCATATCTATATATAGCTGCAGTTTATGTAAAGGAAAAACCAAATGGGTGATGCACAACACACCTTCAGGTTCTTGTACATTTACAGAGAGACCTTTTGATGAGCCAGCCCCCATCCTAACAGACAGATTCTATGTGGGAGAACTTTAAATTCTTATAGGCGTTGAGTGTTCTTTTTCAAGGGGAATGTATACATTTTTATAATTTATGCTGATCAAAGTGGCCATATAGCATTTTGATTTACCATCAGTGATTAAATTAGTTTTCTAATGAAAATAACCACAACCCCCATATCTGGCTGTCCTGTAGCACAAGTAGAGGGCTATTGGTATGACATACATATATCATTCTCTAATCTTCTGCAGAGTGTCTATTAATGAGCATTTGGGTTACATGATCAGGAGAGTTCCGTAAATATACACATGTCCGTCTTCATCCCACTAAGGGTCAAACAGCTACTCTGAGATTCTCACTTTCAGGCACAGCCCCATCCCCTGGTTTTTACCTGGCTGTGGTTGGGATGTCCCAGAGCACCGTTTTCATGCCCCTCAGTATTAGGCTGAGCCACCCAGTCTCACTGTCACTAGTTTATTTTTCATCCTAGGAATCATCTGCTTTGTTATAAAATAAGCACATTTAGATTAATCAATACATAACAGGTATGGCCAAAATGTGATAAGGTGCTGTGCCTACATTCCCTTGGTTGAAGTCTTGGATGTAAATGTTATCACAGGAGACGGCTAGAAAAGCATCCGTGTCCAGGCTGTTTCACCCAGAGGGGCTGTTCCACATCTTCCTGTGGCCCTCTCCCTCCAGACGATTTAGCCAAGGAAATGAGCAAATGGGACGGAATGATCCACGAAGGGTGCTTGATGCCTTCTCTACAAAGGGGCAGAGAGGCTGCAGTTTGGGAGAGGTGCAGAGTTTCCAGCATAATCACTGACACGCAGCCTTGGCCGACACAGAGTCCCCAAAGAAGTAGTACCACCTCCTCAGGCTCTGGCCAAGACAGAGACTCGTGGCCCTTTTCAACTAAAAGAAGAAAGGGATGTGGCATATTAACTGCATTTTCCTCCTTCTCCTCTCTGCTGTGCAAGTGCTTCTTAGTGAAAGACTTAACAGGAATTCTCTTCATCCTGAGGCACTGAACGAGAAAGAGAAAAAGTTCAGACTGACTGAGAATTGCTATAGTGTCATTTAATAGCCTTATTTAATTAATTACTGATTACTAAGCCTCATTTCCAAAGTGTGGAGAGGTCTGGATCTCAACAATAAAAGCCCTGATTGTAGCTGATAAATAGCATCTAATTTTGGATTTCCTATAAAATACTCTGGGGCTCTGCCATATTTCTTATCTTTGAAATAAAGCTCCTGGATTCAGGCTTTTCCCTCCAAACTTGTGAGTAGAACTAGGATGTGTGAGCCTTGAGTAGCTTCTTCTGGCTCATCCTTTCATAGGAAGCATCTCTTTAGACTTCTTAATCAGCAGGAGCATTTGGGATGTGTGCACCTTCCCACAAATAGTCCAAACTAAACCTGCATAGCACATCTTGTAGTGTACACAGGGCATGTGTCAATGTTCCAAATCGGATTTGCCATCATCTATGGCATCAGAGTGAGCTCAAGGCTGAAATTAGCTCAGGCTGATTTAGAACCATTTATTGAGCATATGTTCACTAGGTAAAACATAAAATTGCAAGCACAGTGGTGAATAAGTAGAGAAAAATGTTAAAAGGGCACTGCCTACCTGACTGCCACCCAGGCCTGGCTGGGGATTCGTCAGGACTGCTTGGTGATCCGGCCAGCGGTCAGCTAGCAGGACCTTCTGGGCATACAAGCCAGGGTCTGCAGACCTGTGATGACCTGGCCAGTCCTCAGGGCACAGTCTCCGCACTGTTCGTACCATGGTCAAGGTTATTGACTTCTACATTACTGAAATCTTTTGTTTACCTAAAGAGCTTCTGTTATTACTTTATCTTTGTCTGCAAGTGAATGTCTGTTCTTATTTCAGGACAAGGATCTCTTATATGTCTAACCTTAAGTGCTCAATAAGTACATGTTGAGTAGATGAAGGAATAAATGAATAAGAGCGGGGAGAGCAGTGAGCTGGGAACAGGATCTAAAAATAAACTGAGGTCATCAGTAAAAGTGGCTCTGGGCAGGAAGACCAGTCAATCGGTGGGACACTTAGGGAAGAAAGGCTGCCACTGTTATGCCAATGCCTTCTGCATAACAAATGCTCACTGGAGTATGTCAAATTCATTCATCCAACAGTTACTGCAGGACTATTACTATGGAAGGGCGTCAGAGAGATGTGATGTTGATGGCTTTAAAGTTACAAGAAGGGACCATGAGCCAAAGAATGTGGGTGAATGCTAAAAGGTAGAGAAGGCAAGGAAACAGATTCTCCAGAATCTTCCAGAAGGAACACAGCCCTGCCAGCACCTTGATCTGACTTACAGAACAAGAAGATAATAAATTTGCATTGTTTTCAACCATGAAATTGTGGGAATTGGAACAAATGCAATAGAAAAGGAATAAATAAATAAATACATGGTCCTACACTACCCCCCCCCCCCCGTAGAGTTCTTAGCACCACTGTGGATCTGAAGCCAGAGCTAGAAAGTCCCTGATCCTATGGTGGAGGAATTGAAAGTATCCTGCCATGAAAACGTGGGCTCTGAATCCTCCTGTAGACACAGCGGTGATGATGCTGGGGCTCTGCACCCTTCGCTGTGCCTTAGGGTTAGTATCCTGCACAGGGCTGCCAGCGAGGAGGAACTGACCATTTATCATGAGGGTTTTCTACAGTTGCCAACTGTAGACTGGGGATTTTGATGATCTGCATTAATTAGGGAGCCATCAACATAACAAAAAGCAGGTAGTGTAAAATATGCCATTTTCCTCTGTGCCACAGGGCCTGGCAGACTTCAGTTCTCCACCTTTTTATGCCTACGGTTATTTGGTGATATAAAAACAATGATCAAAGGGACCCATGAGGAGTTACTGAAAGGAAACGATGTTGAGAAGTAGCAACATGGAAGTACCGGCCTCTGTGTAGAGCCTTCTTGTTCCACTATAATCCATGGCTTCTCCTCCAAGACTTGACTGAGGCTCCCATCCAGGCTACGCCTGACAGATCCTCTTCTGGCTTTAAAATTCATCTTGCACTTTTGTAACTTCTCTTCTATGATAAAGACAAAAGCCCAGAATTGACGGACTGAGTAAAGTTCTTCGTAATGGAGTTGAGTTCTCCAAGCCTTAATAATGGTCACCAGTTTCCTACACAGGATTACCTGGCTCTCTCAACCCTCCTAGGCCCATCCGTTCCTGTGGTTTTTGTAAGTGCACGAGCGTAAACCTCCCAGATTTCGTGAGTTCCTATCTGGAGTCCTTATGTTCTCTGAATTGTGCTCATCAATTTCCTGCCTCTCACCAAACTCCAAGTGAGGTTATTCTAGAGTAGAAATGTGTAATTTGGGGAAGTTAATCACTTTTAATAAGCGTATTCCACACTTCATCTTTGGGGGGAAATTTACTCTATGTATTTTCTTGTTAGGGAAACTCTTTCTCCTTAAATGTGGGACTTTTCCCTGACCTCTCTCAGTTCCTGGCCTGTCGCTCACTGAGGGAGGCAGGAAAGCAGGAGTGTGCTGATACAATGGGATCATTCCCAGAAAGTGGCTTACCAACTGTGACCTATTTTCTGCCCTTATACACGTGCACAGGAATCCAGATGGTGTGATTAAATATAGCCTCTCCTGATTCTAAAGGGAACACTTGTCAGCATGGCATATAGAGGACGAGCCACGTGACTAATATTAACATTAATGGAGGGTACCGAGGCATTCCCTATATTCTTAGCTGCAGATGCAACCCTAATGCTTGCTAAAGGGACATTTCTAACATTTATAAACCATCTGACTCCTTGTATTATTCAAGTGCATAAAATTTTTTTTGCCCTAAGTACATGAATTTAGAGGCAGCTGGACCTAGTTCAATGTTTCTCAAAGTTTAGATTGCATCAGAACCACCTAGTGAATTATTAAAAATGGAAATTCCTGGGAACAATTTTCAGGACTTACACATAAGTGAGTCTAAAGCAGGGCCCAGGATCTTTCATCCTTAGCCCCACTCTAAATATTTTAGCATGCCACACTCAAAGGACACTGGCAAGAGAATGCCTGTCACGATTTAATTATTGTGTTTTCCTTTTCCCTCCATCCCGTTAGCCAAGAACAAGTGCTCAACAGAATAGGCAAGTTGTCATTATCAAATCTCTCTCCTGTCATCCTTCTGACACTGACTTATAGGAAAACATGTGGGGAAGGCTTGAGTGACACAGAGAAGGGAATCACTGCAAAACAGTTCCCTGCCTGTTGGATGCATATCTGAAACTTGGTAAAGATGTTTCAGCTCCTGTGAAAAATAACATCTACCTTGCAGAGTTAGAATTCAATTTATGGTTAGTGAAGTCCCTAGCACAAAGCCCCTGTATATTATACTAAGTGCTTAACAAATGACAGATTCTAAAATGTTTTCTCAGTCATTCATTTAATGAATAGTTATCTTCATGCCTCTTGCATACCAGCTGCAAGGCTGTTGGGATAGATAGTCAATGTATGTTTCATGCTTTCACGAAGCTTACAACTGAGTTGGGTCATGTGGGCGATTACACATGTTGGGTAATTAATATCTTTCTCTGGACTGATATACTTAAAGGCAACTAACTATTGGACTTAGCAAGAAGATAAGCATAGCACTCAGAATAGTGGCAAGACAGAAAAATATGTTTGAAAAAATTGGCCATGTTATATGTTATAAGCCTAGTTACTAAGTATATGTTATTACTAAGTTCCCAGGATCGTGGTCCTCATATTTTCCTTCCCTAGACCCTTTAACTCTGTTACTTATAAATAATAAGGGTTGCAGCAGAGTTGTCCAGAGACCCAAGACTCATCCAGGTGGCTTAAGCAAATGTAGTGTTTACTCCTTTAAGGGAAGGATGGATCCAGGGTCTTGCCAATACATCATCAAAGCCCTTGTTATTTTGTTTTCCTGTTTTATACTCCTGTTAATGAACTTGTTTCACCACAATTAGTTCTCTTTTCTTTCACTCTATTTTAAACAAGTTTGCCCATCTTTTTGCCCAGCTAGCTTAATGAACTGGGCTTCACAAAGTTTGCTGAGAGTGATGAATCCCATATACAAAGCAAACTACAGTCTGGAAGGAAAGCCTTCTCCCTTTCATTTACCTCTTCATCTAGGTCTACAGGATTTAACAAACAACCTGTATTGACAGGATGTTTTATCCTTAGTCACTCTCAGTCCGTGCTATTTCCTGATCAGCTTTCCAGGCCTATTAAGCAATCCCAGTCAGTGCACTTGGAAGCAGAGAGCACTTTCCATTCACAGCTCGCTGAAGGGAGATGGCCGTGTTTAATGACACAGGAAATAGTGGTCCATACTCATCAACATCATGAAGCTAGGAAGGGGAAAGCGTGCAATTATCCAAGAGGAAGGATGTGATGTACAGTGTGCATGAGAGTATATGAACAGTCTTCAGTTCAGTCAGGCTCTCCTAACTGTTCCTTTGGGAAAATTTGTCCTAGGAAGTGGTAATAGGCAAAGTGGCAGACACCAAGGGACCATTCTCCACGGTCCTCTGATAATCCAGTGTCCAAAAGCAATGGGAGGGCCTCCTTCCAGGGGTCTGAAATAGTTCCTACTCGGCCTACGATTTAATGTCTTCATCTCAACCTTAATGCTCGCAAGGGACATCAAAAAAATAACTCTTTCTTTTCAAATTATTTTAGGCCCTGAGCTAAGGTTTTAGGGTATTACGGTGGGTGAGAAAAATGTACACTTTCTTCTAGGTAAGATTGGTCCTCAGATGTGGATATGTTGGACTCAGGCTGGCAAGTTGAAGAATAGAAGGCTCAGGAACATAGTTCTTCTGGAGTTTTGAAAGAGAGAAATACCTGAGTATAGTAGCCCAGAAATCCTTAGGACAATTTTTTAAAATGCACGTGTATTTCAACTTAAGTTAAAGTAAGCTATGTGTACCAATTGCTAGAAAAACTTTGAACTCAATCTTCTGGTAGAATAAAAACTATAAGAATTCCAGTTCTTGTTGAAGTTAGTGGTTAGTACGATTTTATAGAAGTATGTCTCCCCTTAGGAACCAATTTGGCTCCTTCATGTTAAGTGGGTCAAACTGAATAGATTGGAAGTACTTGGCCTTGGAAGGTTTCCACAATGGTTATTTAAGTGCATGTTCCAATCCTTGACTTCTACTAGAGTGTTTTATTTTGTTTTTTCCAATTTGCCTGGGACTTCCCTGAGCAAATAATTTCATGCTATAGAAATGTCGTGCTCTCAAATCTTGATTCCAGTAATGTATGAGGAAAAGCGCACTGTCAATAAAAATTAATCATTTTCTAATGTCTAAGCAGCAGCCCTGAGCACCATGTGGGGAATGAGTTACTGCCTTTGGTCCTGAAGAATATTACAGAAATCGTTTAAAAATTGATTTTGTAGTCACAGAGTAGCGGGCTTTTGATAAAGGCCTCCTTCCATCCTATGTTATCTTCAGGTCATGAACCTTTGAGAACTAAAGGGTTCTGGAAAACTGATGGATCTTTTCGATTGGTTTTATTGTCTGCCTACCTCTCTCCAACTTTTTCGTTACCTGCCCATGGATCTTTGCCCAGAGAATTTTTTATATTTTTTTCCGAGTCAAGAATGAGAGCAATAGAAAAATCATTTTTCTCTTAAAGAAGAACATAGATTCACTAGGTATTTTATTTCTAATAAGCAGTGAAGATGTCTGTAAAGTAGTACAGAAAGCAAACAGGTTTCCTATCATCAGATCTGAGTTCAAACCCTGGTTCTTAGTTTTTAGTCTTGAGAAAGGGGGGAAATTCTAAAGTAACAGATAACTGTAAGAATCCAATGGCTTAAAACAGCAAAGGTGGGGCGGCTCCTGTGGCTCAGCGAGTACGGCGCCGGCCCCATATATCGAAGGTGGTGGGTTCAAGCCCGGCCTCGGCCGAACTGCAAAAACAAAAAAATAGCCAGGCGCTGTGGCGGGCACCTGTAGTCCCAGCTACTAGGGAGGCTGAGGCAAGAGAATTGCTTAAGCCCAAGAGCTGGAGGTTGCTGTGAGCAGTGTGATGCCACGGCACTCTACCCAGGGCGATAAAGTGAGACTCTGTCTCTACAAAAACAAAACAAAACAAAACAACTTGATACTGGCACAAAGATAGATGTAAATCAATGAAAGAAAATTGAAATTCGAGACATAAACTATCACATTTATAGCCAAAGTAGGTCAAGATAGTTGATCTTGAACCCTTGTCAAGAAAGAGTTGAACTAATAAAAGTAGAGAATGTAAAGTTGATTATCAGAGGCAAGGGGGCAGGAGTGGGGAAAGGGTCAATGTTGTAAAAAGGTACCAAGTTTCAGGTAAATGGGAGGAATGAGTTTCAGAGATCTATTTCATAGCATTGTGAGTATAGTTTACAGTAACATATTGTATACTTTTAAATTGCTAAAGAAGTAGATTTTAAATGTTTTTCACCACATGCAAATAAAGATAAGTAGGCGAGTTAAAATATATGGTAATTAGCTTGATTGAATCATCCCACAATGTATACATATATGAAAACATTACTTTGTACCTTGTAAACATATACAACTACTATTATTTAAAATCAAAGGAGGCCATTCAATGGAAAAAGATGATCTTTTATAAGATCATGTAGGAAAACCTTGAAATCCATATGCAAAAGATTGAAGTTTAATTCTTACCTTATACCATAATAAAAAAAATAACTAAAAATGAATCAAAGATGTAAACATAAGAGATAGGTGCATCTTAGCAGGGTACTGGTGAAACTTATTAAAGGTAGAGTATCAATGTCTTTATATAGTGACCAAGAAAATGCCATGAAGGCTATCTATAACAGTACAATCAAAATATTTCTGATTGTATATAAAGCACATTGTGCCCTATGATTGCACCAATGTACATAATTATGATTCAATAAAATTATTTTAAAAAATAAGGAAAAACCTTCATGACAATGGATTTGGTAAAGATTTCTTAGAAATGACACTAAAAGCACATACCATGAGAAAAAGATTAGGCTTCATCAAACTAAAAAGTACTTATGCATCAGTGGACACTACCAACAGAGTAAAAAGGCAATCCACAGAATGGGAGAAAATATATGCAGATCATTCATCAGATAAGGGATTAATATCCAAAATATGTAATTTCTACAATTCAACAACAAAAAGCAAACAACTCAAAAGTGGACAAATGGCTTGAGTAACATTTCTCTAAAATAGTTATATGGATGGCTAAAAAGCACATGAAAAGATGCTCAACATCACTAATCATTAGGGAAATGCAAATAAAATCCACAATGAAATATCACTTCGAATTCATTAGGATGGCTATCATGAAAAGAAAAGGAAAGAAAGAAAAAAGAAGGAAAGGAGGGAGGAAAGAAGGAAGGAAGGAAGGAAAGAAAAATGTAATAAGTCTTGGTGAGAATATGGAGAAATTGGAGCTCTTGTGCATTACTGGTGGGAATGTAAAATGGTGCTGCTGAGGAAAATAGTACAGTGGTTTATCAAATCACAAAAGTGCCATATGACAAAGCATTTCCACTTCTCCGTATATATCCAAGCAAAAGCTCAAACAAATACCCATATTCACATCAGCATTTTTCATAATCACCAAAAGATAGAAAAAGCCCAAATGTTGGGAACATTTCAAATCTTCTCATCTGTTTTCAAATATGCGATAATTACACATTCCATGCACATGTCAAAATATCACAAGTGCCCCATACTATGTGCAAATATTATGTATCAGCAGAAATATTAAAATTCTAAATGTTCATCAACAGATAAATGGATAACAAACATGATTTATGGAATACATAAATTCCATACAATGGAATATTATTCAGTCTGTAAAAGAAATGACATTCTGGCACGTGTGATAGATAAAATGGATGAACCTTGAAGACATTATGCTAAGTGAGTAAGTCAGTCACAAAAGGGCAAATATTCCATGATTCCAGTTGTATGAAGTACTTCGAATGGTAAAATTCATAGAGAGAGAAAGTAGAATGATGTTTTACGGGAGCTGAGGGGAGGGGGAATGGAGAATTATTGTTTAATGAATACAGAGTTTTAGTTGAAGAAGATAAAAAAGTTCTGGACATTGGGGGTGGTGATGGTTGCACAACAACAACAACATGAATGACACTGAACAACATGCTTAAAATTGTTAAATTTGTGCATTTGGTTATGTATATTTTACCACAATAAATAAGAACATTGAATTATAAGAAGTCCATTATGTTTAAATTTTAAAAATTACATAAATTTTTCAAGGTTATACCATAGGTGCATAAATGATTACCTTTCCTGCTGATTTCAGGACTATTCTATAAACTAGTTTTAATTATACCATTCTCATTAAGTTTAATTTTTGAAGAAATAAGTTTTCTGTATCTTTATATGTGTAATAATTATATAAATTCTTCTGACAGTCCTAAAACGCACATTTGTGCACACTCAGAAGACAGACAATGGTAAGTCAAACATGTTGGTGCCATGGTTAATGTGATGTGAGTTGTGTGGTCAGTGACCTATAGGATAAATTCAGTTTGGCATTTATCTCCTAGATTTTCCAAATCATAGACCCATTACTGTTCCTTTATTGAGTTAAGAAAATCAGCTTTTTAGCAGAGGAAAATAAACATTTTTAGAAGGGAATCAGAAGACTGGTATGAAAAGAAATAAGAACCAGCCACCAAAGGGCCTCCAGTATACATGCTACAGTGCAATTAGGGTTTGGCTGACTTGCATTTTCAGGGAAAAGTCGCCACTCAGCAGTGCAGTGTAGGCAAAAATTGGGTCATCAAATTTCCACCTTTTCCTGAAAGTGTTCCAGAAATATATTTATTTTCGGACTGTAACCCTGAATCTTCAGTTTCTAACCAAACTCAGCTGGAATTGTTTAAGCGAGGAACAAATACTCATTTTCAGCCATATTGCAGTAGCCTAACTCAGAATAAGCAGGAGTCCAGATATACATTCACATACACTTAGGAACACACACACATATATATACAAATTCTATTTATCTCTTGCAAACATCAGAAATATAGTTATTTTTTCATTCTCAGAGCACTGATTAAGCAGTGCCATAAATTCCTTTATTTACATAGTTTTTAATGCTGCACTGTAAAATCACAGATAGCTAAAATAGTCCTGTCTAAAGAATAGATTATCACTCCTAAAGGGGTGATGGCATAACCGTAGTTACTTTTGAACGTTCCTTGATAGAGACTAGCACCAGAAAGGGAGTCTTATTCTGTACTCCTTTTGATACATAGCTGTTGACCCTCATGGACTGATTTCTCAAGGTAGTCAGCCTAATATGCTCACATTCTACGCAATGAGGATGAATATGGATAATTTAACTGCTGAAATACATAAGGGTGTTTGCTTATATTGTTATTATTGTCATTATTAGCATTATTATCACAACACCTTATACATATAATATTGCACATAAGCCACATATAACACATTTAAAGAACAGTGAAATGAATGATATGATTTATAGCTATTATAAAGCCTTTGTGTGACTAGAGAAAGCTCTGCTTCCAGCTGTGAGTCAAATTCATATTATCTTATCTTTCTTATTCTGGGACACAGGCTGAAGTGGCAGTGACTACCTAGGGCATGTTCTTCTCATGTCAGAAACATAAGTATTCCCCAGGAGTGGGTGGAAACACATTTTGCCTTTTAAGACCTAGGTTTGAGGCTTGGCGTCTGTGGCTCAAAGGGCTGAGGCGCCAGCCATGTACACCTGAGCTGGCGGGTTCGAGTCCAGCCCGGACCCGCCAAACAACAATGATGGCTGCAACCAAAGAAAATGGGCGTTGTGGCGTGCGCCTGTGGTCCCAGCTACTTGGGAGGTGGAGGCAGGAGACTCACTTGAGCCCAGGAATTGGAGGTTGCTGTGAGCTATGATGCCACAACACTCTATCCAGGGTGACAGCTTGAGGCTCTGCCTCAAAAAAAAAAAAAAAAAAAAAGACCTAGGTTTAAAACTGATGAACTGTCACTTTCACACATTTTTTTATTGGACAAAGATAGACACACGATCAAGTCCAGAATCAATGGGATAAGGATGTGGAAGTACACTCTTTTCAAGGAGGAGCCAGTAAATATTTTCATTCAAATTTTAGTAGCCTAGCTTGGACACAACAAATGTCACATATTCATTCACCTATGGGATTGGGAGATAAATATTTTCTATACAGCAATAGAACCATTATAGTCATATTTTTTATATTCCCCTTATTCCTTTAACTATATTAAACATTTGTCTAATAATTTCAATATCTGTTATCTTTGTGGATCTGATAGTCTAATGTTTTTTTCAACTTTTTTTCTGTGCTTTTATTTTATGTGTATGTATGTGTGTTATTGTGATCTCGTATATCATGCTACTTAAAGTGCAGGGATTTTTTTGGAGTTGAAACTATGATCCTCCAGAGAGAATGTCCTTTACTTCTGCCAAGTAATTAGGATATGTTCAGCCATAAAGGTTGTGTGAATTCCGGTCCTATACATTTTCAGTTTGCCATGAAAGATGTAGTAGATAAATTTGTAAAAAGGGTTAAATATTATCCTAAGAAGATTCGTAAAGAATGTGACTTCTTTCCCTTTTGGTGTTCTACATTCTTAGAAACGTTTCATAAATTAACCAGGTCAGAGAGCACTAGAAAGGAATTTGTGGTGGTAACTAAGGCCTAAATCAGGCCTTAAACTTTTAGGATATACTAGACAATGAAAGTTAACTACTTGTAACTACCAAGCCCCTATCCTTAGTTTCTTGATATAATGTAACATAAATCTAGTATTGACTTATGCAATTGTTCCACCTGTATGTTTTGTGGGTAGCCTTCTATGGGGTAATACAAAGCCTAGACTCCTTCATATAGCACTGATATCCCATAGGGTCTCAGAGTTTCCTGCTGGGTTTTCCTCTGGCTGTCAGAAAGAAGTGGAGGATAGTTGTTCAAGAGACATTTTGATGGAGTATATCTGGAGGTTGTATATATCACTTCCATGCACAGGGCCTCATCTGCTGCAAGGGAGGTCAGAAAGGGTGCCTACAAAGAAAAGGAAATGAGTTTGTAAAATACCATGCCAGGGTCTGTGATGCATGGAGTTACAAGAAAAAGCAGGCTGATCCTGAAAATTTACTATGATTAAATCACTCAAATACCACTGAGTGGCTACATCTTAATAGTAAAATATGGGTTGTAAAATTGGGAACCCTACTCTAACCTATAATTGTGTGTGGTAGCCACAGTTGACTATAACAGTGGAAGGAGAGAGGTCATTTTTACTTTCTCATTCCCTCCCCACCTCCCACCCTCAAAATAGCCATGTCAACAACAGAACTCCCTTCCCCAAGAAAAACCAAGCAGCTATGACTCAACTAGCAGAGGTTATTACTGCACTGTAAACAGAGATGACATGTGGCTATTAAAACCACTTGTTTTTTAACAGCGACACTGTGAGGTTGGATGAGCATGGAGTCAAAACCAACTCTGTGGATTCTCTTTAGGGTGATCATCTTAGCAGGGCAACAGAGATTGGCATCTGCCTTCCCAGATTTCTGGGCACAGGCATTCGTCCCTAACTTCACTGTGAGCTTTTGGTACCTGTTTCCAGTGGAGAATGGAGAATTTCTCAGTTTCTAGTGGTGCTTTAACTCCAGACATGAGGTAGTTTCCACAAAGTACAATATTCCAGTAAGTGTTCTCCTACCCAAACACTAGGTGTGGGATGACCCTGGTAGTGTGCCCATGAGAGGATGGTGGAGAGTCCTGCAGTTCTAATAGAGGAATTCTTAGAAATGCTGAATTGATTATTAAAACCACTGTGACCTTATTTTCATCCTTAGCTTGTGAAGTGGACTTTTCTGTTGCAGTTGGAATTAGGAAACTTATATTGCTATCTATTGTGTGGAGAAAAAAATTGTCACAAAGTATTCCTAAATTGTATTGCCAGAGTGATGTAGTTGTTCACTTCCACAGTTCGCATGTCTGTTTGGCAAAGCTGTGATTCCTTCATAACTTTGAGTCCTCTGAAGCAACACATAGACATCTGCCAGGGCTGACTTTCCTTTACACAGACAGAAATTGACATTGAATATTTCCATCAGCTGGCAAAGTAATGATCCAATTTCCTGTCAAAACAAACTACCCATTTGCTTCGAAATGCCTTTTGAAGAAGAGGAGGGGAAAAGGGTAACAAATATCCTGAAGCAAGAAAAGTTGGAACTTACAAATAGTATTATTTGTACTTTGCATGTTGTAAGCATTGTTTTAGGCCAGCCTTTCTTGTTTTGATTGTCTCAACAAGACTGCCATGGCCAAGTGGTAGCACATTTGTGAGCCAAAATACTGTTGGGACGAATCTGGCCAAGGCCAGTTTTCATTTGTATATTCTGCTTTTCCTTTCCCAAGAATCTCCTAATTGCTCTTCTCCATAGCAATTATAGGATATTCTATCTGTTGTCAGTGTTCCTGAAGAAAAATCTGACTTATAGTGGGGTTTTTAACTTTGGTGTTCAAGTTCTAGCTCACACATTCTGTAAATTTAGACCAAGTAATAAATACTTGACACTTCAACATGGAGGACTCTGTCCCCATAGCACCACGCCATATAGCTCACAAAACCATAGATGCTTGAGACTGCAGTGATTCATTATAATCTACCAATCCTTATCTCTGACCTCTGAGGCTTGTTAACAATAGCAGACACTGAAGATCGTGCAGAACTAGAAATTGGGTTCCAGGATTTGACTTCTAGACATCCTGCACTTTGAAGGTATTCCTAGAGCACAGACAGGAACTAGTTGAGTTCTTAACCAAGAAAGAAAACTCTAGATGTTTAATTTTCAGAATAAGATGTCAAGTGGTGCTGTACTTAAATAACAAAGAGGATTGGTCCTCTTATCCTGAGCTTTGAGTAACATAAAGTATTTTCAGGATTGAGAAAAGATTTCATCAAAAATCCAAAAAAAATCTCAGAAACACAAAAAAAGGGCCAGTGGAGATCATACCCCCAGCCTCCTGTGCAAGCAAAAAGCCACCAAGATGTACTAGGAAGAAAACAGTTCCAGGCTACGATAAAATAGGAAAGCACTGGCTGTGCTGCAGGTTCTGTCGTCTCTGCGTATGACATGAAGATGAGGCTCAGCAACATGTGAGCACACCCTGAATCAGCTCGGAGAGAAGGTCAAATGACAGACTGTCCTACACAGGGTTCCTGAGAGGAAAGTCAGGACAGATCCTATGCATGTGTATGTGCATTTAAGGAACGAGTCCCAGATGAGGGCCAAGTGAAAGGGAGTCCTGTGCAGGATTCACAAGGAGAAAGTGCCCGAATGAGCACGAATGGACTCCCGGGGAGTCAGCCAGAGAAGGACAAGTGAAACGAAGTCCTAGGCTGGATGCCTAAGAGGAGCGACAGGAAGAGGACAGCCGAGTTGCACTCAAGAATCGTGGACTAAAGAAGGCCTGGCGAAAGGGCAGCCCGTGCCACAGTCCCAGGGTTAAGGGCAGGAAGGGGCCTGCGCGTTTGTACAGAGGAAGCCGGTGAAAGGGCTCCCACACTGTATTCCTGTCAAGGGGGTGCTCAGAGGGCCTCGCATTTATGGGCTCAAGGAACCGGCCATGAGAGAAGGTAAGGACAAGGGAGTTCTCCGCAGAACCTGTAAGTGGGAAGGGCAGGAAGGAGCCTGCATGTGTGACCTCTGAAAAAAGCCCAAGTCAAGGGAGTGGTGTCCTGACCTGGATTCATAAGAAGTAAGAGTGGGCGTGTCCTATGGGTGGGCACTCAGGGAATCAGCTC
>CAUYON010184990.1:0-16832 GCA_963573935.1 Arctocebus calabarensis
TCTTTTTAATTTTTAAATTTGTATCATCTAATTACTTCTATAAAAAGCAGTCTCATGAACCTGAAACTCCAGCGTGCTTGAAATCTCTTGTTTTATTTCTCTCTCTGACTGTGGCTGGCTCCCTGACCTGGCTGAAGCCCCACTCTCGAGTTCTGCCTTGTCTATGTCAAGTTTCCAAGGTTAGAAATGAGAAGGGCCCTCAGGCTTTGGAGCTGCCCTAGGCCCACCTGGGGAGGTCCCTGCTGCCCTGTGTTCATACTTAGCCAAACACAGGGCTTCCTAGGGTAAAGACTACAATTCCCAGCATCTTTTCCAGCCGGGCACCATCACCTGACCTTGTCGTGGCTGATGGGAGCTGAGAGGAAGTGGGTAGAGCAGTTCTGGGTCATGCCCTAGAGCCCTTCTCTCCTTCCTCCTGGTCACCCTAGAGAGAAGGTGATGCTTGTGAGTCTTCTGGGGTCCAGTAGGTGAAGCTTCAGCCAGGGCTGGTAGACAAGAAAGGCCCCACAGGCCACCACCAGTGGTCTGAGCCATATGTCCCTGTTTCCCCCAACAGGGGACTGAACCATTCCTTCAGTAACTCTGGCACAGAAATAGCTATAGGTACACTCTACAGTCAGCACCCAATCCTGGGCAGCTTGTTGCTGGCTGTTGATAACAGGGGAGCCGGACTTTGTTTCTGCCTCTCTTGTTCAAGTCCCTGTACTTGCAGCTAAATCCTGATGAGGCACTTGCTCCCATACTAAAGCCCCAGCCTTACCATCCCTGCGGCCCCCCAGCCAGATCCCACATCCTCAGGGCAACAGGTGTGTTTGGTCCTCAGTATAGAGAGGGTAGGTCCCAGCTATGGTGGCCCCAGGATGTCCCAGGATGTTCCAGGATGTCCCAAGGAGCCTGGTCCCAGTGTCTGCAGTTCAAAGCCATTCACATCACAGAAGGCCAAAATCAGACATTCAACCACAGAAGTCTGGTTCCTTTTGAGGGAGACCCCACGCTGTGTCTCTTTGAAGCTTCTGGCAGTAGCTGGGAATCTTCTCACTTCTTGGTATGTAGATATATCACTTCAGTCTTAGCCTCTGTCTTCACTCGACATTCTTATCACTTCTCACTTCAAATATTCCAGGTTTTTCTCTTATAAAGACACTTACCATTGAACTTACTCCCTTGATCCAAGATGCTCTTTTCTCGAGACCCTCCTTTAGTCAATTCCATCTGCAAAGACTTTTCCAAATAAGGAAACAGGTTCCAGAGAGGATGTGGATTCTTCTTTTGGTGATCACCATATGCTCCCATCCAGACTTTCAGCCAAGGAGTTAATGGGGCCCCATGTATGGTCAACAGTGCAGAAATGTCTCCCCATCAGAATGACCTAAACTTCTGAAAAAATCTTTGCAGAGTCAGGAGAGTTCATCCTGAACCTCTATTTCTACAGCAGGCTCAAATTAAATTGTTAATCAGACTTCTACATTTTAGCATAGGTAGGAAAGTGCGAAATGGGCAGAGGTAGTACAGGACAGGCAGTGTAAGCAAACAGGATACTGAGTAGAAAGCACACTGCAAGGTAAGCGTAGCCATTAAGTGTCACAAAATGTTAGGGGAAGAAAAATGAGACAGGAGCAGAGGAAATACTACAGCAAGCAATGTAGCCAAATGGGAGTTAGAGAACACTGTAACAATAAGATGAGAGTCACAACTATTACAAGAAACAGCACCACCAGGTGGGCACATTGTGCACTACAGTTTCTCCCTCTCCCCCTGTGGGCTCTGGACACCATGACCCACCTGGGCCTCACTATATAAGATGGAAACTCCCCACCTGATGGCAAGAAGGAAACAACATCCCCACTGTCAAGGAATAAAAGAAAAGAGACAAGATCAGGAAGGGGGAGAGGCCAGATGGGAGGAAAGGGATGGCTCAGAGACCCCAGGGCCACTGTCCACTGGGAAGTGTGCCCATTCTTAACCCCTTTAGTGAACTTTCACTTTAATAAATGGTGCTGCTCTCTGCTTCACAACTGTCTATTGCTTTCATTCTTCAATTGCAAGAAGACAAGAATTGAGGAGTTCAATGGCCAAAACATATTCATTTGAGATCTTTTCTTTTTTTTTAACAGCCCAACTGAAAACCCTGCAAGAGATAAGACGAAACAAGGCTGGTGAAGAAGCTCAGCTTCTATCAGTGGTTGTGTTTTACATGGGTCCAAAGTCATCAAGGATCATTCAGAACTGAAGGCACTCAGGATGCTTTTTAATTATCTCCAGGACAGATCTGGGGATATATGAGGAATGACCCCCCCTCCTCCCCCCGGTCAACCCAGGAGAATCAACACCATTGTCTCCAGCATCAACTGTCACCAAATCCCCACTAGCCTGAGAGTTTACTCACATCATCACTTTGATGTTTCATGGGTGCTGGGCACAGGGTGGACGCCTGCTGAGTGGTTCTCAGATGAGCGAGTTTAGCCCTGGGACACTCTGTTCAGGGCTCAGGCAGCCAGGTTTCCCATCCAGGCTTCATGGTCCAAGGCTGCAAAACTGACGAGACTTTAGCATCCTGTCCCTCTCGTGCTGAGATGGTTAGGATGTCGTGGTCATAAGCACAGAAACCAAAGGGGTGGGCAGGGCATCTGGAGAAGAGAGCACAGTTAGGGATCCATGAGTAGGAACTTCCCAGGGAGCCCTGGAGCATCCACTCCATGAATTTGCTTCACCCTTGCACACCTCACTTAGGATCCCAGGTCCTGGAGAGCCGGGAGCTGCTCCAGGTTAGAAGGGGCATTTCCACCTGCATTGCACTTGGTGATTGAGCGGTCACTTCCCAACAGGAAGAGAAAAGTGCAGGAGCAACGTCCATGCAGCAGCTGGGCCGATAGATCAGTCCCCTCACTGACCAGGTGAATAGATTTGTGCAGAGTTAATGACAACAAGAGATGGCAGGAACTCAGGGATGAAGGACAAGGCTGTACGTACACGGCCGATACACATGTGTCCATGGGTCTGCAGGGCATGTCCTCTTGAGTGACAGTGACCAGGGATGTGGCAGTGGCTGCTAAATGAGGGAGGATGTTTCCTTGAAGTATCCAAACAAACCCCACCACCGGCCCTCACCGTAGGCCAGAGTAACCTTTGCTGCCTTCTTTCTCTTTGCTCAAGTCAACCATCCTCCACCGGGCAGTAAACCCCACAGTCTTTCAACAGCCACAAACAGCAGCTGCTGAACAGAATCTGCTGAAAGACAGTCTGCTTCCCTTCCTCTTGGCATTTGCCCCTGGCTGGTGCAAGTGGGCTCCATACTGAGAAGGTGGGGAGGGAGTTCTATCTAAAGGGAGCCTGGGATTCTGGGCAAGACACATTCCATCACAATGGCTGATTCAGGAGAAAAAGCACACTACATATGGGGCTCAGTCTGCAACCCCTGATGTGCAAGAAAATAACTTTAAATAGATTTTCTACAAGTAAAGTGTGTTTCTATTTCTTCCTTCCATCTGGGCCTTTGGGTGGAAGTGTAGTCTCAGCCGGTCCGGGTCTCCACTCACTCCCCCTTGTCCCCATTGTTCACCCCCCTACCCCATCTCCGAGGTCTGTGCCACTCACCTGCCACAGGGCTCAGTCCATCCAGGCCCTGTTTGAATGTCCAGGAGGGGGTGTGGCTACGAGAGTGCACGAGAGGAGCAGTGCACGAGCAGAAGTCCCTCAGGAGCAGGTGCAGCTGGCATCACAGGCCACCACCAGCGGGCTGAGCCATACGTCCCTATTTCCCCCAACAGAGGACTGAACCATTTGGGCAGTAAAAGTCTGGCACAGAAACAGCTGTCACAGTCCAACTGTTGGCTGCAGCTCAGGGAGACAGCCGCCCAGTGTAGGATGTTTAGGGGATGAAACAGACACAGCATCTTCCAGGGGGAAATAGGGAAGGCGCAACTCCCAGACTCGTGCCCCTCTGCTTGCCTGCAAGCTGGTCTATGAGTACAGCAGGTTCTGGGCACTATACCTTTGCACGGGTCCCTAATGGGGAGAGGATCCAGGTGGGGGCTGACTGCAACAGGGTCTCATGGGGTCTCCCCTCCCCACCTGCCAGAGATACAAGGACAAGACATGTGCAGAGACTGGCATTGGGACAGTGAATTAGGGTCCCACTAAATGGGGCCTGATGACACGAAGGAATCATACTAGGTGCTGAGTCATCCGAGAGCAAAGTTTCCAGGGTGGTGTCCCCCTTAGGGAAGGGTTAGTGATGCCCACACACCAGGGCGATATTGTAAGAATTGACTCGTATTTTCACCTTGGGGCCTCCTTTTATTCCCCGACCCCTCCCCCACCAAGGTCCAAGGGAAGTCCTCCAGCCAAAGCAGACAGCACAGAAATAGTATTACTGGTTTTAAAATATGTGTGTGTGTTTGTTTATGTACATTGCCCTGCAGCAGTGGGAGAAGATTTTCCAAGTCAGTTTTTTCCCCACTCCTAATAAAGGTAAAAATTATTTGGGAAGAGAAAAATAATCCAGGAAGAAAAAAACTCTAACACCTAACATTCTCTCCAAAATTTCATCCTAAAATAGAAAGTGACACATGACTCTGATAAATTTGGGGTCTGAAAGCAGAGAAGGCTTGCTACCTGGGAACCTGAGAGCAGCGATCTTCCAGGCGGCCCCACACTGCAGAGTGAGGTGGGTGGAGAGGATGTAGCTGCTGAGGCTTCAGGACACAGAGACCTGCTGTTCTGTCCTCCCAATATGTGAGGGCGGGGTGGTGCACCCCAGGTCACACAGGGGAAAGAAGGATGTGACCTCAGGAGAGCTGTCCCAGTTAGAGGCCTCAATACCGAGCACACCGGCAATTACAGGCCTGATCCTGAATAGTGATGTGCACAGATGACAGGTGTCAGGCTGAGCGGTGATGGCTGAGGGTCCCCACCCCAACCCAGGAGAATCAGCAACAGACAGGCAACCTAAGAGGGGAGGAGGAACATTCTTAATGGTCTAGAAAAAAAGCCTACTACCCTGAATTGACACTGTTCACCTGGAATTCAGTCTATTCTTTTCTGCCATTAGGCAGAGTGAGGGCTCTAGGGAGAAACTATATTTAGATATAAAAGAATGAAGTTATTTTATGCACCTGACTTGATAGTTTGGGAATATATACCCTCTTCACTTAGGAGAGTGCTTTGGGGGACATGGTTAAATTCAGTGTAACAAATGTCAGATTTGTTTTAGAGCCAAGAAGGAACAAAAAGGTTTTTTTCTTAACCAGAAAGTAATACTGGTCCAGGGCCAAGAAGTCTGAGCCAAGTCAGATATCTGAGTTTGCAGTGGTGAGTTCAGGGTGGACATTTCAGTGACTTTGCAGTGGGGCTACTCAACCTAGTTCTTGGAATAACTGAGTGGGTTGGGAAATGACAGGAGAAGCAGAAGACAGATGTAGGAAAGGGAAAGTGAGAGGAAAGAGGAGAGAAACAGGGTGGCCTGGAAGAAACAGCACTGCACTGAGGAGGTCAGATCTTTTCCTCAACCTCATGACTTGGGAATGGCTGCCTCCTTAAAATCCAAGGAAGTGGGAAGAAGCCTTCAGATCAGAAGAGGAAAAACCAGCACCTTCTTAATAATATTCACAAAAAGTTGTTTAATTCTTTTATTTGCTCATTGATTTTTTTCATTCCTCCAGGAGAGTTTTATTGATCATCTACTCTGTCATTGACACTGTCCAGACATTGTTGACAAATGAAGTTCAAAACCAATAAGATCCCTGTCCTGTTAGAAAACAATGAATGACACCATAGAAATAAAGCAAGATATTTTTAGACAGTGATAATTGCTACCACAGAAATCAAAAAAGTAAGGAAATAGAGAAAAACTTGGGGAAGAAAAATACTTTCTAAAATGACTTTCGTGCTGATAACTCAAAGTTGAGAAGGAATCAGCCATGCGGTTGTACCACGAAAAGCATTCTAGACAGAGAGAAATGCTAGTTCCAAAAAAGGAGAAATGTAGTCCATGTGACAAATTGAAAGAATGGAATAACTACCATCTAGGTTCACTCATACTCCAAACCCCAAATAAACTCCTATTTTAAAAAGAGGCACTCCAATTTCTGGGTATAAGTACTATTTATTTCCACCTTTCAGTTAAAAAATTACAAGATACAGAAAAGAGCAAAAAACAATCCACTGTCAAGAGACAAAGCAATTAACACAATGAGAGATATGTCACAGTTATTGAAACTGTGAATTTAAAATAACTATGATATTAGCTTAAGAAATCTGATGAAAAATACAAAAACATGCATGAACAGATGGAGAACTTCACTGAAGAGAGATGGAAACCATAAGAAAGAATCAAATGCTAATACAACAGAAAGTAACATAGTAATAGCAATGCAGATGACTGCCACAGACTTATCAGTAAACTTGACACAGCTAAAGAAAGAATATGCAATCTTCTTTTTTTGTTTGTTTTAAAGTTTTCTTTTTTTATTAATTTTTTAAATTTTATTTATTTCTTTTGAAGCAGAGTCTTACTTTGTGGCCCTTGCTACAGTGAAGAAAGACAGAGAAATAGACATTAAACAAATTGAATTTAAAAGGAGAAAGAAAAGTAGGAAAAGAAAGTAAAACTTTGCTTTTATTTTGTTTATTTTGAGACAGAGTCTAACTCTGTTGCTCTGGGTAGAGTGCTGTGGCATCATCATAGCTCACAGCAACCTCAAACTCCTGGGCTTATGAGATTATCTTGCCTCAACCTCCCAAGTACCTGGAACTACAAGTGCCCACCACAATGCCCAGCTATTTTTAGAGACGGGGTCTTGCTCTGGCTCAGGCTGGGCTCAAACCTGTCAGCTCAGGTAATCCACCTACCTTGGCCTCCCAGAGTGCTAGGATTACAGGCATGAGCCACCGCACCTGGCCAAAACGCTACTCTCAGGTTTTCTATTTTGTTGTTGTTGTTGTTATGACAGAGTCCCACCCTATGCCTCTAAGCAGAGTGCAATGGAGTCATAGCTTACTGCAACCTCAAAATGGGGCTGTGGGCATCCCACTGTCTCAGCGTCCAAAGCCGCTGGGATTACAGGTGCTTGCCGCCGTGCCTGCCTGGGTTTTTCCATTTTTTTAGGAGTCTGGGGTCTCACTCTCCCCCTCAGGCAAGTCTCGAACTCCTGAGCTCAAGCAATTCTCCCTCCTCAGGCTCCCACAGTGCTGGGATTACAGGCATGAGCCACCGCTCCCAGCCAGGTTTTCTATTTTTAGTAGAGACGAGGTCTATGCTCTTGCTCAAGCTGGTCTTGAACTGCCCAGCTCAAGGAATCCACCCACCTCAGCTCCCAAAGTACTAAGATTATGGCCATGAGCCACTGCTGCCCAGCCTAAATCTTTGCTTTGGAATGGGTCTCAGGAAAATCTGAATTACAGCAAAGTTTATAGCTATTTGCTTACTCTATGCTTCAGAGATTTGAAAATTAAATTTAAAATTATTAGGAACAGAACAGGATAGAGCCTGGTGTGGGGCTTCAGAGACAGCTTTGAAGTCTATGATGAAAGTGCTACTTGCTAATCTCTGCACATACTAGCTGTGAGTCATGGGCAAGCTGCTAACCTCTGAGTCTCACTTCCTTTGTAAAATGGAGATAATCATCATACATATCTCATTGGGATGTTGCAAGAATTAACAGACAAACTACAACGTCGTCTGGCATATAACGTGTCCTTCAGATATGAAGATTACTTTTTTTTTTCCTTTTGACAAAGACTCCCCCTGTGTCTCTTCCTTGACTTTGGGTCTAACAAAACTTCAGTCATTTTAGATCTTTAGAAAGAGCCAGGAACCACTATAAAAATGTTCTCAGAGAGCAATGTATCCTGAGAGAGAGCAAAGAAACATAAAGGGAGAAGCTTAGCAATTATGATAATGACAACATGATAGCTAACATTTATTGAGTGTCTACTGTGAGCTAGGCTTGGTGCTAAACTCAGCGTATATACTGACTCGTCCCATTGACTTTATGTCATTGGTCCTATAATGCAGATATAAAAACTAACTCTAAGAGACTGAGTGGCTTCAGCGCTGCTCCAGGCCACACCTGGTGAGGGTGGAGAGAGAGCTCCTCCAGCTGTCTGTCCCCAGGCTTTGCAACCTTCTACACCGAGCTCATACCTCTCAAGGAGGTACAGGGTGACATAAAAGGACCATCAAGGAAGGCTGAAATACACGTGCACAAATGACATGGGGAATTGAAATTTGGAAAGCTGTTTAGGATTCACATGGCCTGAAACAGAAGAATGTCCTTCACTATTGGCAGTGATAAAAAACAGGTTCAAGGTGAGATCTTTCTATGTCAATTGTCCATGAAAGAAAAAAATTCCTATCTAGAAAACATATTAAGGAGAATCACAAAGTAAATGGAGACTCAGCACCTGTAGCTCAGCAGCTAGGGCACCAGCCACATACACGGGGCTGGTGGGTTCGAACCCAGCCCAGGCCCGCCAAACAACAATGACAACTACAACCAAAAACATAGCCGGCATTGTGGCGGGCACTTGTAGTCCCAGCTACTTGGGAGGCTGAGGCAAGAGAATCGCTTAAGCCCAAGAGGTTGAGGTTGCTGTGAGGTTGCTGTTGCCCACTCCACAGAGGGCAACGTAGTGAGACTCTGTCTCTAAAAAAAATGTAAATGGAAGAAGTTGCATTTTGATCTTTCTTGAAAAACAAACTTTTTCAAGTGGCAATGACACAGCAATAAGGTTCTGGGTTTTATGCACTTGCAGTGTACCAGTGTCTGTTGCTGCTCAGAATCCTTAAAAATACAACAATTAAAAAAAAAATACAATAATTTTAGTTCAATGATTCAATGGATCCTGAGTATGTGCAACAGAGGCCTGGAATGGGGGCCTGGATAAAGCCTCCGAGAAGCAGGGGACAGGGTTGGAATCATCCTGCTCCTGGTCCATCCCTTCACAGCTTCTGACACAGGCTATGCCACACTTGCCGTGCTTGGCAAGAATTTCTCGTTGCAGAAAATAGGTCTTCTGTCAGTGTGGATTCTGGGGACACCCAGGGCCTGTGTCTCCTCGGCCCCTGAATGCTCAGGAGGAACAGAAGCAAATGTAGTGTTCCCATGGTCCTCTCCAGAGTGTCTCACACCAGCACCCACACCTGGCCAGGGGCAGGCTGTGTAGGAGAGTTCCTGGCTGCTCTGCCAGCACCGATGCTGGAGGGACACTCCTGGTGGCCCTCAGAGGACAGTCCAAGGGTAGCTGTTTGAGAGGCAGGGAAGAGCAGGAGGATGTGAGAGGGACCAGGGGGAGGGGGAGAGCTCACAGGAATGAGGAAATTCCCAACGCAGCCAGGTGCACAGCCATGCTCCACAGAGCCTCTGTCCACTGGGACGTGTCCACTGCTCTCTCCCCCAGAGGCATCTTCGTGTGTTCCTGGGAAATGTCTGTATCTTATGCATTTTCCACAGAGCACCCTGTGGAAGTTGCACCCTCTTCCTTATTCATCTGCAGTGAGGACATTTGCTGAGGCCTCTGAGGCCACAGGCCAGGCCAGGTAGTTGTCTGCAGAGCAGAGCAGAGAGCAGGTAGCCAGGTCAGAAAGGGGCCCTCAGACAGGTGGCCAGCAAGCCCAGGAGATCAGGTTCAGGAACCCACCTGCCACTGGGCTCATCCCAAGAGAAGAAACAGCCCTAAGTGGCAGTGGCAGCCCATCCCCACTCATGCAGACTTTATTGCAATGTTGGGAAACTCTGTCTAATTTATTTTTGCCAGGGAGCCCGGCACGGGGACTCAGGTGTGTGTTTGCATTGGCTGACTGCCCTGACTGTGGAAATGAAATGATCCCAAATCTTCCCTTCCCCAGGGGAGCATCTGGCTGGCATAGTCCCATGTCCAGTGCCCGGGCCAAGGAGAAAGCAATGCAGAGGTGTCAGGAGAACCGAGTGGGGAAGGTGAGGCTGCTCAAAGACCAGCCAGGGTTTTCTCACTGGCAACATGCAATGGGGTACAAGATCACAGGCCACATGTGACACCGCGAGTGCACCAGCTTCCACTGGGCTGCAGAAGGAGGCTGGATGCAGGCCTGGGACCAGATGTGACCTGCCCCAGAGCCTGAGGACAGCCCCTCAGAAGCAGCTGTGGGTGTGGTCCCAACTGGCCAGGGCAGAGCTGGTGTGACTCTGGCGTGGATGTGCACCTCACTGGAATAATCCCTTTGTTAAGTCACAGAACATGAATTAAGATGACAACTTGCCTAGAGGCACCCTGGGGACAGGAGGGAATCAAAGATAGAAGCCATCCGAGTCAGGCTAGAGAAATTAATTTCTGCATGTCAGCCCACGGAGTCAGGAAGGCTCATTAAAGCTGAAAAGAAATTAAGACCTGACATTTCAGGAGGGCAATAAAGAGCCTAATGAAGAAAGGGGGAAGGGGCACAGTCAGGCCACATCAACATGAGCAGCAGCTCACCAACGGCAGATTGGGGGACTCAGATCCAGGGACCCATGGATGTTGGGCGGCAGCTCCTCCTCCTCACTGATCAAAGGCTCAGCCCTCCCAGTCAGTGCCATTCCTCATGAAAGGGGTTCTGCGGTGTAGCCAGAGAGGAGAGCAGGAGAGTTCAGGCCAAGATGAATGACAAGGGACAGAGACCTACTGAGCAAAGATGGCTGCTGCATCGAGAGTGGTTGAGGGCTTGTTTTTATACTGGGTGTAGGGAGAGGAAGTTTTCACAGGTTGCTGGAAGGTTTCAGCAGTCTAGGGTCTTCTGGGTGGAACTCTTGGGAAGGTCTTTGGTTCTGGGAGGCAAGGAGGAGGAAGGGTTTAGGCCTTTAACATTTCCAATTCTTGTTAAAAGGAGTGGTAGGATGAAGGTCAGTCTTCCATAACTGCTCTCTGGATAGGCTGTAGTTGTCCTCAGTGGGATGAGTTGCGTGTTAGCAGGACTGCATGGGTTTGACGTACATTGGGAGAGGGTTCAGGGAGTAGTAGGAATTGGGTTGCAAATGGGGATGACACCTTTTTTATCCTGTCAGGAATAAATGAGGACAGGAATTGGATGACACAAGGGGCAATGGTTAATAATAGGAGGATTGCAGTGAGGAGGCGCAAGAGGGGTGAGATCCAGAGTCCCCATGGGCTGTCAAACTAGGATCCCCCACTTTGAGAGCCTGTTCCTAGTGTCGGACCAGACGAGTCTTGTTGGTATAGCTACAGCAAGTCTCCTATGAAAAACAGTACAAAGACCCCTTCCCCCCACCAGGAGCAGATCTAAGCCTCTCTGATTGTGGAGAACTACTGATGCCGGGAGTCCACCTGAGTGTGTATGAGTTGTAACTGATCAGAGACTTCCTGGGGGCTCCTGGCCAGTCCAGTGAACATTAGCTGAAACTGGTGGGTAGCGATTCCTAGGCCTGCTCATTGCCTGAGAGGAGGGATATATCAAGGGAAAGCGGGACAAGAGCGCAGGTGCTGGTCCAGGTTGTTGGGAGGCACAGACAGGCAGAGGTTCCACACTGGAAACAGCTGCCAGTGTCCTCTGGGCAAGTGGAAAAGTTGAAGGACAGAAGCAATCTTGAGTTCCTATATATTTTCTGGGCATGCTTTTAATGTCCCAGATGAAAAGGGTTCTTGCTACAACTGCTCTGGTGAAAGGGTGCTGCTATACCAGAGTGTGTTTTAGGAAAGAGGTGGGACTTCGTTTGGGTTCGGTAACCAGTTAGGTTGTCAGTGGGTTTGGGGACAAAGGGGCAAGAGGCTTGAGTTTTTCCAGTGTTTTTAATTTAAGAGAGGAGTAAAGATTGGGCAGTAGGCTGGTCTTGGAAGAAGAGGAGTTCTAATTTGATCTAATTAATTTGAAATTATCTAATTTCTAATTAATGAGAGTGAGGGGAAGAGATGAGAGTAGAGAGTGAAAAAAGGGAAGATGGGTAGGGGAGAGAACAGGATGAAATTTTAAAGAAAGAAAGGTGGAACACTGGTCCTGAGTTTTAGAGGGTAGCTGAATTTAAAGGGGGGAAATAGATTCCTGGTAGCTGAATTCACAAGGCAGGGTGCATGTGAGTGCTGTGTCCACTGTCCTTAGGTAAGATCAGAGACAGACATTTTTCAGATGTGTCCAATCTTTAGGCGTGACTATTCATCCATTCTGGATGTTCAGAAATTACTTGAAGCTTAAAGGAACAGATTTTAAAAGACAAAAGAGTTAGGGAAATCTAAAGAGAATTTACATTTCTTTTTTATCGGTTGGGTTCCTCAATTGTCCATGAAAACAGGAATCTACAGGGATGGGGCGCTGCCAACAAGAGAAAGGAAGCAGACAGAGAGACAGATTTGGGCCATTATTGAAAGACCATGAGTTAATAATTTTCTATGATTTCATTATAAAGACTGATCACCCTTATATTTTCCTTTTGCTATTGTAAAATTCAAATATCTTTTTGGAATGAGCTCAAAACTGGAGATTATAGATGGAATGCCCTTCTTCTAAAACTGCTTCCCTAGGATTATGAATGGAGTGATGCCCCTGCTGTCAGAGTTCGTTGGGGTCATTGGGGGGAAGGATTGAAAGCAAATGGTCTTCAAAGTTAGGTTAGACATGGGAAGAGATTTCATGGGAGAGAAATTGCTAGGGCCTGAATTTGATTCTGTTAAATATTATTAGGCCTTAAAAATGTAGGATTCAAAAATGAGAACTAAAAGTAGAAATACAAGTGGCATCACAGAGAGGCTAACTAAGAGAACTACGACTATATATCAACTCTTAATTGCACTAGTCCAATTTACTAGAAGCTGCCTGTTTATGAAGAGTAAGGTTAATGTTAGCTCATACTGTCTTCGATTGGTTAATAAAGAAACAGTATTTTCCCAGTATGAATAAAGAGGGATAGATCTGGGTATGCCAGTTAGGTAGAGGTATAAAAAGATGACAAGAAGAGTAAGATGTCTTAAACTACTGCATATTAAAGTCTACAGTTTTAAAGGTTTTGTGGAGTGATTTGGAGTCTGGGATCTATGATGGGCTGGCTTCTAGAGAATTTACATTAGGTGGAAGCAGGTTCTGAAAGGTCTGTGGGTTTCCAGAGTCCAGAGAGCTGGATCCAGGACAGGATTTGTAGAAGTTCAGAAGTAGTGGTAAAAAATAGTAAGAACTGAAAGGATTTCTTTTAGGTTGATGTGGGCCTAGTGTGTCCTAGAAGACTTCAAGTACAGTTTAGTTTCTAGGCTTAAGTGGTGTGGTGGCATGGTCTCTTTAAGAAGTCATTAAGAGAGTTTGTAGGGGCCAGGAGGGGTTGGAAAATTAAGGAGAAAGATAAGGGAACTGGACACTTACTAGTTTCATCCCTTGAAATAGGCCCTTAGAACTTTATAGGCCTTTCTCTTTTATTGTAGTCCCTAAACCTGGAGTAGTGAAGAAGGCTATCAGGCAGGAGTCAACAGTTTTCAATGATGGAGATATTAGATAGATATTTATCATGGCTTTGGAAAATAGAGCAAGAGAATTAGTAATGTTTTAAATAAAATCATAAAAGAAAATTTCAGCTCTTTCCATGACTTTTTAAAAGAAATAAATTTTGAACTATAGTTGATTATAAACTGTTGTTTAAGAAGACTCAAAATAAAATAGTCTGCAGATGGTAAAGATTTTATAGCAGTCATGATTACAGATGGAATCATGGAGATTTGGTTATTTTGTAGTATAGAAATTAGTATATAATTATTATTCATAATATATATCAAGGCCTATTAAACACTATAGGTTTAGACATTTGTTTTAGTAGAAACACAGGTTATCATAAAACACAGGCTTTCATTTAATTAAGAGTAATAGTCTTTAGATGACTAATGGCAATGTAGGAAGTTGTATGGGTACAAATTTTAACTTTTAATGTTTAGGGTATTTTTTTTAATTTTATCATGAGTGAACTAATATTTTAAGAAAGCTTTGCTGTCTTAGTCAAACCTCATAAATTATAGCCAACTGGATCATATGTGTTCTTTTAGCATAAAACAGGGTTACAGTTTACTATAAAGTTAGTTGTTCACTTAGCTAAACTGATAATTAAAAGATTTTGAAAAGCAAAAATCTTCCTTGAGTAAAGACTCAGTTTTCCAAACCATCATACTCCCTAATATAGACAGCTGAAATATTATACAAGTTAAAAATGTATAAAAATCTTCTAGTTATTCTTATTCACATCATAGGAAAATCCCATTCAAAAGGAGAAAATCAAGTTATTCATTGCATTAATGTATTAACGATAAACCTAATTTCAATAAAATCTTTTTTGGTTACTCTCAGATAAGTTACTAAAGAGGCAAAGAAAAACTTTTTTTGTAGTATGACTAATTTGTCTATGGCCTCCTCGATGTACTAATTATGATCTTAAATCTTTAAACTTTAATAACAATCTTAAAACTAGTTCCCTTTATCAAAGATTCTAAACGTCATGTAAACTAAAAGGTATTTAAGTTCTTTCTCATGTTTTTGATAAAATGTTTGATTTAAGCACTCACTTTTTCTTTAAGCCTATTAATTAGAGTTCTTTTAAATTGAAGGTGAAACATTATGTAGACAAGTAAACAGAGACACATAGGAGTTGACATTTTCAGGTCAGAAAGTTTAGTTTGAAAACTAAAAGCACATTATTACAAGGCAGAAGTTTATAGTTTGAAAACTTAGAGCACATTAAGGAAAGGAAGAAGTTGTGGCTTTTCAGAAGTCAGAGAAAGGAAACTATAAGGTCTTTTTTAGTGGTAGCAATAACTGGAATGGAATTAAGAGTGATCAAAAGAGCTTTTTCTCCCAGTGAACTGAGAAACTGTGGAATAATGGGTGGGGGGGGTTGTATTATTTTTATTTTAATGATGAAGATAGGAGAAATAGAGGTCTCTAACATTTAGGAAGAACAGAGGACATGGCGCCAGTATTTATTAAAATTAATTTGCTTTCCTTTGGGAACAAAAGCCATTCTGGTGTGATGAAGTTGAGTCTATTTCAAAGTCTGACATGTTGGTCAGATGGAAGCAGTTTTGTTGACTTAGGGGACCACTGTCTTCAGAAGGTCTGAGTGTAGTCTCCTGTTCTAAGGATACATACTCACTTCCAGTATCTTTTTGTTTTGCAGAGAGGATGTAGTTCTGGGGTCCCAGCTGAGGATGTTTCTTGGGGAGCTTTGCTCTAGGGACGTAGGGTCGTAGACAGGCAGTGTTTTGTTCCTGCAGAAGAGTGCTGTCTTCTTGCCTGGACATTTTGAGCAACTATCTCTGAAGAAGATTTAAAGTGGCAGCCACTATTTAAAAATACTTTTCTGCCTTCCAGGCTGCTGTCAGTCCCATTTTCTCTTTTCCTCTATCCTCTCCTCCATCTCTATTAAAAGGCCATGAAGTCCAGGTTTAAAAGTTCCATTTGCAGGGCCTGAGGCTTCTTTTAAGTTTGGGGGTTTATGCCAAATATTGGGGCCTAGTGGGAGTTGGGACCAACTGGGAAATGATATACTTCCTCTCCGGTACTAAGATTTAAATTAGTAAAGAGTTGAAAAGGCTTTAGACAGGAAGAAAGGGCTGGGTTTTTTACACTGGCTTTAAGAGATTTATATGCCTTTTGACGTCTAGAAATATTCGAAAGGGGGAGTTGGTATGCGGGAGAGAAGAGAGGGTAGCTAGAGAGAGAGGATGACTGGGCAAGTCAGTGAGCAGGTGGGTGCAGCAGGGATGGGGGGAGCCTTCTGGCAGAAGTTGATGGCTGGCCAGGAGAAGGTGGGGGGCAGGTGGCCAGCATAGGTGAGAAAGTTGGAAGTTGGTGATGATGGAAGTTGGCAGAGGGTGGGTAGAAGTTGGCGAGGGAAAAAGTGATGGGGGAGGGGGAGTCGAGGAGAAGCTAGTGATGTGGGGTTATCGGTATGGGGCAAGGTGGAGGGCCTTGAGGCTGGGGTGGGTTAGGAGGTGGAGCACTAGAAACTTGAGGAATCCATGCAGAAGACTGAGAGAAGATAGAAGGAGAGAGGTTGGCTTGGCACCTGTAGCTCAGCGGCTAGGGCGCAGCCACGTACACCAGAGCCAGTGGGTTCGAACCTAGCCTGGACCTGCCAAACAACAATGACAACTGCAACAACAACAACAAAAAAAAAAATAGCCGAGTGTTGTGGCAGGTGCCTGTAGTCCCAGCTACTCGGGAGGCTGAGGCAAGAGAATCATTTAAGCCCAAGAGTTGGAGGTTGCTATGAGCTGTGACTCCACGGCACTCTACCAAGGGCTACTTAGTGAGACTCTCTCTCAAAAAAAAAAAAAAAAAGAAATGAAGGAGAGGGGTTGCGCCAGGAGTATAAGATGGATGAATATGATTTGATAGAGAGGGGCAAGATTGGAGGGCGAGTAAAGGCCTGAATATAGCAGATTTCTACCTATCTGCCATATCTGTAGAGGAGATTATTTAAGTCTTTAAGATACAGAATTCAAAGGTTCAGTTCTCAGGCCATATAGACCCAATATACAATTCGTATTTGTGTTGCAGAAGAATATGAGGCATTTTGTCCTAATCTTCCCTTTGATACCTAAATTTTTATATCGTCAAAGGAGATACCCCCCTGGGGTATATCCCTTCAGGAAATGGATATTCCCATGTCTGTCTTGGGCAGAAAAGGGGGTGACCCTGTTTTCCAAAACATAGCTTATAGAAGTGAAAAGAGATTCTCTGAGAGGTCAGGCATCCCCTGTTCCTCTCAAAGACTCGTGGCCCCCTGTGGATAGGAGCTTGAACCAGGGCCCAGTACTGGAAAAGAAAGTAAAAATCCTGTTAAGTGACAGAGAAGTGGATACTTTTTCTTCCATTCTTGAGATACTTTTCTAAG
>CAUYON010184991.1:0-35383 GCA_963573935.1 Arctocebus calabarensis
CTTCATATAGTGATTAAGAAAATGCCATGAAGGCTATCTCTAACAGTATGATAAAAATATTTCTGATTGTATATGAAGTAAGCACATTGTGCCCCATGATTGCACCAATGTACACAATTATTATTTAATAAAATTATTTAAAAAATGCTTTTCTTATGAATCAAGTCATATTGTATGATGTGATAATATCTGACATGGATTGATTATTTTAGCCTTCTAAATAATGAGGCAGATGCCACTATTACTTCCATATCAAAAATGAGGAAGTAGAGGCACAAATTCATTAAGTAAATTTTTTGAGTTTATAGATTAGCAAATGGCAAAGTAGGAATTCAAACCCAGACAGTAAGACTACAAGACTACCTTTCTTTTTGTTCCCCCCCCACACACTGGGCCTATCAACTTTTATTTTATTTTTGATTTTTTTTATTTTTACATATACATGTGTTTATTAGGTTTCCACTTTTTGCCTTCACAGAATTAAAAAGGCTTAAAATGTAATAACAATAATAGAGTTTAAGATAAGGACTAGAAACAAAAACAGGGCTACCTTTCTTATTAATATGCTGCTGAAAAAAATCTAAACACACAAGGAATTCTAAGTGTCAGTTCGAAACCATAATTAACATTTTGGTGTATAACTTTCTAGCTTTTTTTTTTTTTTTTTTTTGCAGTTGTTGGCTAGGGCTGGGTTTGAACCCTCCAGCATATGGGGCCAGCGCCCTACTCCATTGAGCCACAGGCACCACCCAACTTTCTAGCTTTTTAACTATGCTGATATACAACATCACACATCCAAACCCACGCTCAAAAAATTCCTACTCATTACCTATTTTTCTTGTTAACTTTATAATGTATCTTCTACAGCTGTATTAATTTATACTTTCAAAGGTCTATGTGTTTGTCCAATATCAACTATTTAAATATCCATTTAAATGAGATGAGATGATCCTTATTGTTATATATGACACATCAAATATTTTAGGTGTTTACTAACAATCATATGTGGATCAGTATATAATTGTTTGGTGCATATTTTATGTATCATAAAGGTTATATCTATAATAGAATGAGAATGAAATACAGCAATATTGGCTGATCTATTGTCAACCAACAACTTTGTCCTTAATTAATTATGTTATCTAACTCATTAACCTGATATTCAAAACATCAAAAGAAGTATTGCGTAGGATCTGCTGAAACATAATAAAAAGCTAAATGTGGGGCAGGTAGAGCTATATAGTAGGATATAGATGAAATAACATTGACCTGTGAGTGGATAATTATGGGAGCTCTGTGGTGGGTGCATGGATGTTTACTATACCATGTGGTCTACTTTTGTGTATGTCTATAAATTGACATAGTAAAAGGTTAACAAGGGCAATTATTCTTGACTTATATATTAGAATTTGTGCAAAAATCAAATGGTAATTTCTTTTTACACTCCAAACACTTTAGCAGTATATTATTTTTTGAAAAGAGCATATCTTGATTTTTATACTTAAAATAATATTAGTTTAATGAACTATGTTACACAGAGGAAACGCCAGTTGTACATAGTGAGCAAAAGAAGGCCCTTGGTCTACCCACATTCACCACGAGTTCGCCTGCACTTTTTCTAAGTTTACTGTATCATTTGTTCTAGGTAAAAATAAGATATGTGTGTCCAATTCTAATTATAGAATTGAATGGAAATGCCACATTCCATAGAGCTAGATACATGTGGATGATGATAAGGAAGAACATGATAATAATGGTAGGAGCAATACTACTAACAATAATGGCAGCTACTTTATATTAAGTTATATTGTGCCAGGCACTCTGCTCATCACTCTCGTACATTGTGTCATTTAATCTTCACAACAACCCTATGAGGAGTAGGTAACACTGTGATGAGGCTCAAAGAAGTTATGCAAATAAGTATTAGAGCTGGAACAGATCCTCTGCTAGCATTGGTTCTCGTTCTATTCTGGTCTTTGCATGTCACCAGCTAAGACCGTGGGCAATTCTTTAAGTCTCAGTATTCTCATCTGTAAAATGGGGATAGCAATAAGAGCATTAAAGGATTATTATTCTGATTATATGCTTTACAGTGTGTACACTATCTATGCTGAGATACATACAGGATGCTCAATAAATGATAGCTCTAATTTATGAATTTTTTTAAAACTGCATAGAAATACCCAACAGATTGCTAAGGAACCACATATCAACTGCAATGGCAAATAATTAATACTTATGGAACCCTTAACTATATACCACAATTAGCTAATTTAATATTCACAACAATCCCATCATGTAGCTACTATTATTATCCTATCTTATATAGGGTAAAACTAAAGCAACAGAAGTTAAACAATGTGCCAAAGATAATAGATTCTTTATTCTTATCCATCCATCTAGCTGTTTAGCTATCAACCTGTCTATACTTCCTTCTACCCAGTCTCCTCTCTTGCTCTCTCTTCACCCCTCCTGCCCACTCTCCCACCCTCTTTCCTTTTCCTGTTTCCTTCTTTCACCTCTCTACCTCTCTCACTCTCCACCTCTTCTCTCTTTTTTCTTTCTATCCATCCATCTATAGTTTTTAATAACACCAATATATTTCATGAATTATAAGACTAAAAATATTTTATATTAATTGTGTGCTAATGAAAAACTCCAAATAGAATTTTAAAAAGCAACAAACACAGGTCTAGGCACACATGTGGAAGGCATGTCTCAAACAACAGACGTACACAGTGTACTATGACAGTAATAACACGAGCCCTTTAAAACTTACAAAACAATTTCATGTATATTATTCCATTTGCCTTTTACCACAATCTATAAGGTTAATAGTTTTTCTATTTCATGGGTTAAATTGAATATTTTTTTCCAATCAAAATAAATGTAGCGTGGTTAATTAATATTCTTATGTTTTATTTTATAACCCTACCAATAAGTCATAGCAATTGGCGAAATAAAAAAATTGGAAATACTACTTGTGATGCTTGTATTAAATTATCGTCATACCGTTACAGCATTTTAATTTGTGATTTTCAGGAGACTGTAATATGGTGGCTTCTTTCCACTTACATGCATTTGAATCCGTTTTAGGCATTATAATTAGAACATAAAATATGATAACAAAAATGGAAATGCATATTCACATGGAGATAATAAATTAATGAGAAATGGCTATACTTTTCTCCTTATGATTTTTAACTTACAGGAAACTACTGTTGCCTTGAAAATCAAGGAAACACGTTTGAGGTGAACTTGTTCCTTCTACCACAGCCAGCATGTTTTTCCATAGTTCTCTTGCAGTGCAACAGAATAGGAAACTCTCCGAGGCGCTCTCTGCTGCAAGGAGAACGCTGTGCTGAACTTAAAACGCCTTCCCTTTCCAACTCTTCGGGACTGTTTTTTTTTTTTTTTCCCCTAAGAGACTTCAAATGCACTAAATTTAGCATCTGTTGGAGGCACACCCAGGCATACTATAGTGAAAGCCTCAGTGACTAAATATATTACCACTACTCACAATATTTTTGTGTGCATGAGCCTTGTCTATGATGTCTTGCAAATTAGGAAAATTGTGTTATTCATAGTAACAAGTTTACTACCAGCAAAATCCTAACAGTGGCCTATTTTTAAATAACTTATACACACGTGGCCTGAGTCTTAAAATAAATCCAGTCCTAAACCTTTGTCAGTTTTATGGCTCCATCATGTTGTTTCAGCCAGAGAGGGGTTTGTTTGGTTTTTACTTGTATTGATATAATTTTAAAAGAAGATTTCAGAAGGTAGATTTTATTTTTGAAAGGCCAGCATGTCCTTGCCTGATTGTACATATAACATGATGAAAACTAAATATGATTTTTAGCATTGACAATTTTTCTATTTCTTTTTTATTTTGCCAAGGATGCTTGTCAGTAAACTCTGTTGGCCTCGCTTCCAAGTTTATCATAATATGGTAGAATAATAGGATGAATCCTGACCTTAGGTATCATCCACGTCTATTACCTTTGTGTGCTAGTAAGGTAAACAAAGTAGAAACAACTTTCATTTAAATCAGATTTTAAATTCTTTTACCAGAAATTCTACTTTAACAGTATCTCTATAACAGCTGTTCTATAACAGAAAATGCTAAGATTTGGTTTGCCTTTGCTTTTCATACTATGTTTATAGGAAAAGTAATGGAGAATCCAGTCTAGCCTCATTAAGGTATCTGCAGAGAATCAGTCTATGCTCCCTCGAATAGTTTCTTTGTTTTTTTAAACCTGAATGAGAATCCATATGAGTGGAATGGAGAAGAATTCAGCTTTACAGTTAGCAGATTTCAGATGGTTCTACGACAGCAGAACTATGATGGAGGGAAATCAGTTGTAGCATCTTCTATAATTGTGTCACCTAGATTTTGCCTTAGGAATTTCTGGATTTCCCGAGAACATTGTGACCTCAAATGCTGTATCTTAATAAAGAATAAAAGTAGATTAGAAGAGTGATTTGCCTACAGTTTGTGGAAGATAGGCAAGTCTGAAGAGTGTATTAGGATCTGGCACTAAAGATATTTTCCCTGGGCCTTATAATCACATTGAAAATACAAGAATTGAGTTACACACAGTAACCGATTAATGAACAATTGTCTTCAGTGTCTAGGAGACACTGAACATATAAAGATTTATTTGTAATTTTAGAAACCCTAAAAGCCTACAACATACAATAATTCTCTTATCTGAATTGCATGGGTTTGTTAAGGTGCAGGATCAATCACTTGGCTAATAACTGAGATTAGCCTCTCACTCAACACTGCTTGTTCCATGAGAGTGAGCTGTACCAGGAAAACATGCTACAGTGTTATCTGTAGATATTTCCAAATGACTAATTAAATCAAATATTTTATGAGCATTTAGGGGAATAAATTGCTTTGAAGTCACGTAATTATACAGTGCATTTTGCACAGGTAAGCATGAATGTGGGAAGGGGAAACTTTAGTTGTGGCACATAATTTAATTGTGGCTCTTCCAATCACACAGGACTTGGTGTTAGGTGCTGAGTGTACAACGAACTATATATAAGATAGAAGAGCAACCCTTGATTTCATGGGCTGGAAGACCTATGAAAGTTGTCTGAGTCTAGTGAAAAGAAAATAGAAAAGGTATCTAAACAGTTTGTGCAGATCCAGAAGTAGAATGGAGGGTACTCAACCTGGAAAATTGAGTGAGGGGAAATTTGGGAAATGTCAAATAAAATGTTAGGCTTGAAGGTTTAGCAAAAACTCAGTAATATACTAGATCCGATGAACAATAGGTTCATAAAAGGCGATGCTGGTGATGATGCTGATTTTAGCTATTCTTCATGCTAGATACTTTGCTGGGTGGTTAATATACACTGCGTTAAGCGAACCATGATGCACAGAGCTTTAGATTTGATATTTCTATAAGGATACTGGGGTTCATAAATTAAATAAATTTTTCAAGGTTGCACAACAAGAAATGAAATATCTGAAATTCAGACCCATATCTAAGTTCAAAGACTATGCAGCTATTTCTCCTCTTTCTTGCAGAGGAAAGGGAATGACTCTCTAACATCATAGAATAAATCAGATTTTCTTTTAATTAGAATGCCTTTCGTTAATGAAGACAGAACAGTATTCAGTGTATATTCTTGTCCATTATTTTGCTTAATCTTCTCAATGTTCCTGTGAATTGGATAGTATAGATAAAATCCCCAGGGGAACTTGCAAGTGCAAGTAAAAGAAGCACATTTCCAAGCCTTTTGTCAAAATCTCTTCTTTTCTCAGAGGATGGAAGGGCAGTGAAGGTGGATGAGGGAGGATGAACCGTTTCCTATATAATCTTCTGAGAATATTTGAACAAAAAGAGAGTCAGCAAATCCCTCTTGATATAGGAAGATTTCACACAGTTTGCAGAAGGCCTCTCCGGAGCGGACTCTCTCCTCCGCAACCGGCTCCCTTCTATGTAGCCTCAGGGCTGTGACTGGGTGATCTCCTGCAAGGAGAAGCCTGGCCTCAGCCTGTGACCACACCTTTTCCTTGCACCATCCTCTAACAGCACTCTACAGCTAATATCCTCCTTTCTCTTCCCCTTGCTTATTTTTGCCTTGTTTATGTTTTCGTCTCAAATGATGATGTAAGCCCCATGAATGAGGTTTCCTTGTTGCTTTTAAACCTCAGTATATCTCCTGTGTCTTGTCCAACAGCACAAGAAATATATTGAGCCCTCAATATGTATTTGCCAAAATGATGCATGAATTCGGCAAGTCTGAGCTACGTGCACGGTGCCCTTTATCTCCCTCTCTGGTTGGACATTGTTATCATGCTTTCATTTTCACAAGAGACCTCAAGACCCATCATTTCTTGTGATGCAGCCAGTGTATTGATATTTTAATTAAATTTAAATTAAGATTTCTATGTGAATATTTATTCATCATTTGAAAAACTGCAAGATCTGTGTGTGTGCATGTGTGTGTGTGTGTGTTTGCCTCTTTCCTATATTAAATTAAGGATTTTTTTTCTTTTAAATGCCACTTGATTGTTGTTGTTGTAGTTTTTGGCCGGAGCTGGGTTTGAGCCCACCACCTCCAATATATGGGGCCAGTGCCCTGCTCCTTTGAGCCACAGGCACTGCCCTACCACTTGATAGTTTAAAAAAATAGCCAGAAAATGTTTGTAGGCATATGGAGCAAAGGAAAATAACAATATTGTGATTTAAGTTTGTGCATAGTAATTGCCACTGAGTAAAGAGAGTATACTGAGGCTCTTCAGAAAAGGAGAATTGACTATTTTTATTCATTTAAAAAATACTAAATGTTCTCAGGACCACCCTGCCAAGGCAGAATAAACCGGATCCTGTTGGAAAAAAAAAAAATACTAAATGTTACCTCATAGGTAGTAATGGACTAAACTAGGAGGTGAATAGAGCTGCCATGATCTATGCAGAGGAATAGCTCTAGGCTTTGAACTGAACACGTGTGAAGGATGGAAACCCAATTGTTCCGCAACTGTAGGGTATAGGTGCTTTGTATGAGTCACGTTTGGTGGTAGAAGTACTTAATTTCCATTTTTCTTTCACTAACCAATATAATTTTGAAAATATTTGTCTAACACCCTTTGTTTAGCCAGCCTGAGCCAGGTTCAAACCCATCTGCCCCAGTGCGTGGAGCTGGTGCTCTAACCATTGAAGTTGTATGATTATACAGTGCATTTTACACAGGAAAACATTAATATTGGAAGGGGAAACTTCAGTTGTGGCAACATAAAACAAAAATTATATCAATATACCTCTTTGAAAAGTGGTTGCTTAATGTCTTTTGACAACTAAATTTTCTAAGATGGTTTTACTATTGAAATTTACATTATATCTCAATATTGATGAGTTTCCCAATCACTGCTTTTTAAACTATGTTGTTAGTGATTTATCCCGAAGTCATCTTGTAAAAATTAACAATGCAAATGTAGCTGTACCATTAAAAATTGATATGTTGTAAGTTAACCCTTTTGATTATATTAGTTGATATCTTAGGAGTGACAGTTCCATATTGAGAGGAGATACAGTTGTCTAGATATGTATCAGGGCACCATATTATTTACAATATCTTACATCTTTAAATCTATTGCAAATTCAGTAGTAATTTAAGATTAGTGACTAAACATTGGAAGGTTTATAGACTTTCTATGTAGACAGAAGATGAAAACAAAGGTGGAATAAATAATTTTAGTATATTATTCACTTGTATGGAGAAAATTTGTTCATACCTTCTTAGGCTTTGAGAAGAAAATAGACTTCTAAAAACTTATGAATATGGCAACTTATAGCTTTTGTTTTTTGTATAAAAGAAAGGGAAATTTCCTACTAGGAATTAGCCAGACGCTTTCGTTTCTTCTCCTTTTTCCCTGTTTTTTTCTATACTATGTCTTAAAAGGGAGGCCAAACTTATATAAAAAAAATATAAAGGTGCTTTTTATTATGAACTATTCATAGATTCATAAGGAGCTGCAAAAACAGCACATAGAGTTCTTGTATTTATATCACCCAACTTTCTCTAGTGGTCATACATTAAATAAATATAGTCTATTATCAAACCCAATAAAAAATTGGCATTGGCACAATACAGTTAACTAGCCTGCAGAACATTCTTGGATTTTGTTAATTTTTGAATATGCTTTTTTATTGTGAGTCTTAATTATTCCATGGCATTTAATCACATGGATAATCAATCTCTACCACTATCAAGACAGAAATATTTCATTTCTACAAAAGAACTTAAAGAATGATTTTTATAAAGTAACCATGAAGGTGTCAGGGGCCATTCCTGTGTTATATAGCAAGTATGAAGGTCTGACAATTAAGTTTGTGAACTTGCCACTATGTGCTGACATTGGCAACACTGTGCAAAAAATTCAGTAAGATTTCAAAACCTTAGTATATCAGTGTCTCACAGTTGTGTTCACGTCAACATGCCATGGTATTTTGCTGAGTGACATTCGTTATTGTTGCATGTTTTTGTGTGTCATCATGAGAATATCAGAGCTTGAAATAGAACAATAACCAAACATTTGTAAATTTCTTCCTAAACTTAACAAGAATGAAAGTGAAGTCAGGGACATGTTATTCCAAGTTTCTGGGGGTAATGTCATGAAGAAAATGGCAAATTGATCAAACATTTTTCTGAGAGGAGAAAAAGAATCACTGCCGAAGAAAAATCAGAGCATGTAGTGATGAGAAGAACTGACGAAAACATAGCAAAAATCCATCAAATTGTACCTCAACATCATTGTCTGACTGTGAGAAGCATAGACACCAAGTAAACATCAATAGAGAAACAGTTAAGAAAATCTTGTCTGAAAATCTTCCCAACAACTAGTGACTCTCTCCTCACAATAATGCACCAGTTCACACGACACTGTCTGTGAAGGAGTTTTTAGCCAGTAAACTCATAACCGTATTGGAACATCCTCCCTACTTACCTGATTTGGCCTCCAAAGACTTTTTCTTTACCTAAAGATAGAGGAAATATTGAAAGGAAGACATTTTGATGACATTCAATATATCAAGGGTAATACATCAGTTGTGATGGCCATTCCAGAAAAAAGGGTTCCAAAATTACTTTGAAGGGTGGACTAGGCACTTCCATCAGTGCATAGTTTTCCATAGTTTCCCTAGGTGACCATACTGATCTTCAGCAATGAGGGAGGTATGGAGTACTTTTTGTAGGATGAGTTCATGAACTTAATTGGCAAACCTTTCATGTTTAGAGTTGTTAAAATTCACTGATCATGTATTTCAGTGTTGGAATATTGAGTTTCCCTCCCTAACTATGACAATCCTGATGAATTTCATTGATAATGTGAGAACATCCAATTCTTCCTGATTTCATAAATGCATTGACTGAGATTTGAATATTTAGGGTGTCTTCTTACAGGGTATTTGTTTTATTATGGTGATTTCAACACGGTGATAATAGTAAGGGCAGCCTACATTAGCAAATAGAATGTGAGTCTTCTATATCTAGCTTGACCATTGCCCCACCAGGGGATATCTGCCTTTGCCACTTAGTTTTCCCTTCTAGATATTGTAAAAAGTATAAGAATGAATGAATGATAGTCTCAGATTTTCCAGCACATACAATCTAAACACGGTAGGTATAGCAATCTAGGAGCTGTGTTAGCTCTTTGGGTTTCCCAAAAAAATCCTTTTATTGTCCTAAGATAGTTGTTTATTAAGTGATAGGGCAATTGGTTATCTTGTTTGAATGGACTAATAATGAGGTTGATTCAGCAAAGTCAGATATAGACAATGCAGCTACTCACTTACACTGGAAAATACTCTGATACCAATCAATTCATATGCCAGATATTTGGCTTAGGCAAAATGGGGGAAAACAGGATGGTAAATTGATCTTAGTATGGCATAGTGGTTAGGAGCTAGGGCTTAAGATTTAGAATTCCAACTCTGCAATGCAGTAGCTGAGTCCTTTTGGCCAAGATATATAAAGTGCTATGCCCTGGTCTTGGCACCCATTCGCTACACATTCGGTATGCAATGACTATTATTTTTATTAGTCCAGAACCTTAAAAGCTAGTTGATGAGGAAGATGACAGAAACAAGAGTTCATTAGATGAAAAAAGTAATAAATTCTGCAGAGATTTAAAAGAAATTTAGAGGATGAAGAGGAATGGAACCCACATGCAGTAGGCCCAGTTTGTATTAGTGTACTAGATGACTTAGAAATGTTATCTCATGTTAGTTACCTTCACAAGAGATCTGCAAAGTTATAGATGTTATTATTTGTAGTTCCTAGATGAATAAGCAAGGACTCTATATAAAGGTTAGTGAGTTGTTTCAATGAAGTTTTTGATGTGTATGAAGGTCCTTATGAGAACAAAGATGGTACTATAGAGGTTTAGAGTAAGGTAGATATGGTTTGAAAAGAGAAGAAAAGAAAAAGAAATAGTAAGGTGGTCTAATGCAGCACCATCTAGCTCTGAGGAAGTCTTTTTTCTCTAAGAATTTGAGCAATGACATAAAGCAAGCTTCAGCAGTGTGATTCCAAATGATGTGAATGAAGTCTAATCAAACAGCATAGTGGAATCAGAATCTTTGCTCTTTTGGAAACACTGGACCCAAGTTGACTGAAGATTGAGGTGGGAAGCCTTAGGAAGACTACAGACTCAGCAAAACTTTAGTTCCTCATCAGAATAATAGGAAGATGTTTATTACTATAGAGATGCCTGAGCCCCACCAAGATGTACCAAATCAGAGTATTTGATGATTTCACTCAGGGAATTACAGAAAGCTTATCATAACTGGTCATGAAATAACCAGGAATGAGACTATAGATTATATTAAATAATATGTTAGAGGACTCATAGAGGGTAAAGGGGCTAGCTATACAGCAAATATGATTATAAACCAGGGCCTACAGAATTTGCAAGAAGTAGAAATTCTGCGAACTGAACGCCTGGTTTAATGCAGCACCATGGACAACTCTGAGGTAGTCTTGTTTCTCGAAGAACCTAAAATTAAAAACTGTACTTCTATTGCAAGGGTACAAGTCAAACCTATCAAGTATTGAACACAAATGTCTTAACACTGTAATTAAGTAAATGAGGTGAAAGCTATGTTAATTAGCAAGATGTAAGCACTCCAATTTGTACAAATAAATGTACAAATGTGCAAAATACATGATCTATGTATATATGACTTAATTTTTTAAAAAGCAACTGTATTTCTAAATACAACATTCTCTTTGAGCTTGCTTTCTCAACCCTGAAAGGTATACCTTTTATTTTTTCAAAGGCCCTATTAATCCATGGCCAATTTCTCCTTATTCAGTCATTCAGCATCCTTGCAAGGATAGGTTAGGATTTCCTCTGCAGAACTTTCATGGTCTTACCACTTTGGCTCATGGAGATTTTCTATTAGAGATTTTTCTGTCTCTAGAGTTATGTACTCTTCAAATGGGTTTAGAGATCTTGAAGGAATTCTTCTGACCTTGTAATTTGTGCTTTCCCCCCAGCACACTTTTTTTGTAAAGGGGGCATCAGATACTTGGTGTGTGCTAGCAATGGCATGCACAAATCTGATGAGAGTAATTAATAAAAGCAGAAATTTCAAGATCTGAATCTTCAGGATTAATCTTCTATGAGTTAACTCAGCTTGAAAGGATTCCAATATATTTAAGAGTCCAGAAAAAAACTACATTAAAAACAATACTTTATGTTTCCATGCCAAGAATACATGTTATATAGATAATAAAGTATTCTTTTCTAAATAGCAATAGAAGAAATGTGGGAAGCTATACTTGGTCCATCAGAGAATTAGAATTTGTATATCATAGGATGGTTAATTTTCAAAATCAGTTTGACACAAATTGCTGACCTTGTTCATTAAAGGACAGGTAAGATCTAGGTACCAGTCCATCTCTAAAATTTGCAGGTTTCTTAATCTTTCCTGCTTATTCAGTTTTTCTAATAATCTGCATTAAATTGCTACATGAACTGTTTGTAGATTGACCTTAACTGCCAGGAATAGAATGTTTTACGTAAAGTAACATATTCCTTAATAAAAGTAACCTAAGCAGGGAGGAGAGTATGACCAATTATTTTTGTAATAGGTGGTGACAATAGAAATATTAGCATAGAATAAAGGGAGTCAATTTTGCAGTGCTCAGTGGGCATCACATCTGAAGGCCTAGCTGAAGACACTAGGAGGTACAGATTGGCAGGGTCTAGAATATCAGTGGCTGTCCAACTGGGAGAAAACAAGGTCTAAGAAACACCCCAAAGTAACATTTGAAGTGTAAAGGTTGATCTACAAAGAGCACAGTGATAAATATTACTAAAATGAAAACTGTTATTTTCAACTATGAAATATTGAACAAAATTCCAATGAAAACTTTCAATTTCTCTGCTTTTCTATAAATCTTATGTTTGCTTCATTAAAAAAATTCTAGTGATTTATGAAATAAGATATTTCTTATACCATGAGTTTTAAACAGTTTTATAAAGTCAATTCCAATTAACATTCTAATTATAACATGTTGTCCAGGATGTTAATAATTACATTTTGTATTAATATTTGTTTATGTCTATATTTGCACAGTTTCTGTGTACAGTAATGACAACTGTGAATTAGTCGCTGTTAGTATTAAATAAAGTGTATGTTTTAATAGAAAATTAAACTCAGATATTTGAGTTAACCTAAAACAGTCAACAAATATAAATGTTTACTTTGTGTGAATCACCTTTAAATAGGCAATAAAGCATGCATGTAAATAAAAATAAGCAACTGGAATGATTATGTGAACATCATTTATTCTTCCAAAGCAGAGATTTTTCAAATACACCTTTTATTATTGTTTTAAGAAATCATTTCCATATATTTGCATGTAGATCACTTTTAGTCTCAGAGAATTTTCCATAAAAGTTTTCTTTTATTACTGCTATAATTGATAGAGCTAGTGGACTATTAATTTGAAAAGCAGTACATTAAAATACATCCCTAGCTTAAATGACCTGGGATACCTTTTTCTTTTAAAAAATGTAGATGTAAATTAAGTAATTACAGAATCCTTGTTAATTTTCAGATTTTGACAGTCTTGGCAATATCTTTCAAGAGTGAAAAATATATGGGTTTTGGCATCTTGGTAGAATATCTTTCCTGTATAACTCTTTTTTGAAAGTCTAGATCAGAAGTGGCCATAAAAATAAACTCCTACTGCCACAGTATATTTTGTAGATAAGCTGATCGTTCAAGTCTTATCTTGTTGCAGTCGACTTATAATTCACTATTTGTACCTATGGAATTGATATCAGTGATTGACAAACACTTTACCCTCTCTGGATCCTTTTCATTCTCACATGTGCCCTATTTCCTGCAAACTGCATTTATCATTTATTTTCCCTTTAGTAATAAGAGTATATAAGTGACAATCACCTCTTATCCCCATGAAACAACCAATGCCCCCTTTGAAATAATAGATGCTGGGAAAAAAAGAAAAAGAAAAGAAGATTGATAGTTCAGCCAGTCTTTAACACCATATCACAGTTAAACATGTTTCTTTTAGCTTTTTGGAAATGTGAAAATATGTTAGTATCTTCATGGATGCCTCCCTTGTTTACATTCCTGCCTCTATGCCTTGCCTGCAGGAGAAAACTAACCTATTTATTCCTGTTCCTCAAAGACGTCTCACATATTCCTCTTCCTTCCATTAATTTCCATCAGTCTGAATGTGCCTATTTCTATCACCTGTTTGCTCAGTTCTTTACCCTAAAACTAGTTCTGGGACTGGGCAGTGAAAAGTTCTTGATTTTGCATCAAGTTCATTTGACAAATAGCCATTGAACCCTGCCATGTGTCAGGCACCAATCTACTATAGATTTTTAGAATGCATTAGTGAACAAAAGAGAAAAGATACATGCCCTCTGGATTCTCAAGGGTCTCAGATAGTAAAAGACAGGCATAATGAATAAGCCAATTGTATAGTACGTTCAAAGGTAATAAGTGCTGAGGAAAAAGAGAGGTAAGGCAAAATAAGAAATGGCTCATGCTGAGTCAGGTCCAGTGGCTCACGTCTGTAATCCTAGCACTCTAGGAGGCCAACAAGGGTGGATAGATTGAGCTCAAGAGTTTGAAATCAGCCTGAGCAAGAAGAAGGCCCCATCTCTACTAAAAATAGAAAAACTGGTGAGGAAGGTGGTGGGTGTCTATAGTCTCGAGTACTCAGAAGGCTGAGGCAAGGGGATCTCTTGAGTCCAAGAGTTTGAGGTTGCTGTGAGCTAGAATGCCATTGCACTCTACCCAGGGAAACCAGTGAAACTGTTTTAAAAAAATATATCTCATGATGGGGTGCATTTTAATGTTGAGTAGAGTGTCAAGAGATTCCTCACTGATAAGGAAAGCAAAGACCTGGGTGGCGCCTGTGATTCAAGGAGCAGTTCCATATACTGGAGGTGGTGGGTTCAAACCCGACCCAGCCCAGAAAAACAAAAGAAGGAAAGCAAAGATCTGAATGATGTAATAGATACCAGAGGGAAACTCGTTATGCCACGAGGGAACAGTCGATGTAGAATTCCTGAGGCATCAACTCCTCTGCTCTTCCTAGGAGGTTATCTTCAATGTAACTCGAATCAGTGAGATAGGTAAGAATTATAAGAGAGAATGTTATTGAGGTGATAGTGGACCTAGGAGGTCATTGTAAGGACATTCTTTTTTCCTTCTGAGGGAGACAGGAGCCAATGGGCATAACATTTGTCTTAAAATGTTTACTTTGCAAGCAAAGAGAAGGTTTGCTCAAAGCAAGACTAGTTAAAAGACTATCACCATCATATGCAAATAAGGACGATGATGTATCAAGCCAGGGTTGGAAGAAGGAAGCATATTATGAATGTATTTGACAGTAGAGCCAACAAAGATTTTCTGCTGGATTGGATAAGAAGTATGGGAGAAAAATAGAGCCATGAATGGCACTAAGATTTTGTTTGTTTTTCTTTTCTTGTCACTGAAAAGGTCTCGTTCTCTCACCCTGAGTAGAGTGCCAGGGAATCATAGCTCACAGCAACCTCAAACTCTGGGGCTTAAGAGATCCTCTTGCCTCAGCCTCCTGAGTACCTGAGACTATAGACAGCAGCTGGGACCACAGGTGCTCCCCACAACACCAGGCTAGTTTTCCATTTTTAGTAGAGACAAGATCTCGCTCTTTCTTGTTCAATCTGGTCTCGAACTCCTAAACTGAAGCAATCCACCCGCCTTAGCCTCCCCAAGTGCTACAATTACAGGTGTGAGCCATCATGCCCAGCTGGCTCCAAGGTTTTTGCTCTAATAATTGGAAAGGATAGAGTTGCCATCAACTGAGATGGTAAAAACTATAGGAAAACTGGGGGTGAACTTTTGAGGAGCAGGCATGTTCGATTTGGATATTTATTAAACATTCCAGTGGTGATATTGAGTAAGCAATTGAATGCATGATTTCAGAGTTCGGGGTTGGGAGGAAGGTCCAGCCTGGACTTTTAAATTGGGGAGTTATTGGCATATGATAATATTTAAAGCCACAAGATCAGATGATATCACTAAAGAAAAGAGATTAGATGGAGCAGTACTGAGGACTCAAATAGTAAGAGATGGATGGATCAAAGGAGAATGAAAAGGAGTGACTGATGAGGTGGGACGAAAAACAGAGCATGTGGTCCTGCAAACCTGACGTTATCCCTACAAAATCTACATTTGGGGGACTCATTATACTTTGAGTGTAATCTATAATCACTATATCCTGACTTTATAACTATATAACCAAAAGGAGAAAGCTGCAGTCTTTTAGATATATCTAAAAATATATGCCTCTATAATCACTATGTCCTGACTTTATAGCTATATAACCAAAAGGAGAAAGCAGCTATTTTTTAGATATATCATGTTAATAACTCCAAAGAGTATTCAATGAAACTGAATAATTCAGTAGTGTAATGTGGGAAAATATAGAATTCACAGGGAACGGACCAGAAGTTGGCTCAGGAAATGACTTGATTAACCCTAATGCTGTATTTCCAGGATAAGTCCACCTATTCTATGTCTCGGTAGTTGAATTAGTGACAAGGTTACTTAGCAAGAAAAAAAAGTTGGTGTGAGCATCGTATCTACATGACGGAATTAAATCCCTCCAACCATGACATACAGTTAACATAGTATCTTGACAAGAACCCTGAGTGGGATTCGGGGAACCTAAATTCTAACTATGGTTCTGCTACTGACTGATTGCATTAACTTTAAATCTATCATTAACCTCCTTGTGCCTCATTATCCTCATTTCACCAAATAAGAAAAATGAAATATTCCTCCTTCCCTACCTCACTTGGATGTTGTGAATTTAAATGTGCGAGAAGTGCTTGAGATGCATAAAATTTGATGGAGTGTTTTATTCATGAATCCGAGGCATCTGAAGTAATTTGACCATGATGGGAAGTTGCTTCCTTGCACAGTTTCTAGAGTGAAATTTCTGTTACTGACCCACCCATTATGCGGCAGGTCATCTAATCCAAACTGTAATTCAAACACAAATTGACCTTCTGGATAAGCATTATATCTATTTTAATTTGTATTCCTTGGTAGTATTCATTATTTACCTATTTTCTCATTCAATAAATATTTATTGAATGCCTATAGATTTTTTAAAAGCCTTAATTCTTAAATGGCAATGATAGGAACTTCCATTTTTATATTCCTCTGGCATTTATAGTAGAATGTGCTTTTGTTGTATTATCTCCTTTGATCTCCCAATTCCTTGAGGTTGATATGACAGATGCTTTTTCCTATTTTAAAATGAGGAAACTGAGAATCTCAGATAACTGTACTCTCCAACTAAGGAGTGAAAAAGCAGGGCTGAACACTGAGGTCCTCCAACACCCTTGCTGCCCAATGTAGACATTAGCTTATTTTATTACAGGCACTGAATATTCTTCACAAAATATGTCATATCTAGAAGAGAATGTGGCCTAAAGAAGCAACAGTAGAACAAATGATTATTAAATGATCAGTTCTCTAGAAATTGTCTTATTTTTAAAAGAGTTTTCTCTTCGTCAGTATAGACCTCCCACACTGAAAAATTATTCTCGTAGTATGTGGTGACATCTATATATCCCAATGTGGCAATCAGGTGAGAATATCTATATATAATCTTGAAAACTTGCAGCCCCATCACAATATGTAGAAATTTATTTTTATTTGGTTAGACAGAGATGGGCTTCACTTCGAAGTCTGGCTCTGCTGATTGCTCTATGATCTTGAGCCTGTCACTTATCCCCTCCAAAGCTCAGTTTCCTTATTTAAAAAAAAAAAAAAGAATACCAAGAAAACTAGTGCCTGTCTCAAAAGGCTGTTTGTGCAATCATCCGTCAGATAGTGACTGCGCTATGCCAGATGTTGTTCTAGGTGCTAAATTACCAAAATGGATCAAAAAGAAAAAGGTCTCCATCTCAATGATCTTACAGTCTAATAAAAAATATATTAAAAATACCATTCTTAGATATTGATAAGTCTTATAAAGAAAATAGAAGTGGGCAGGGTGGTAGAGTGTAACTGAAACGTGAGTTTGAGCAGAACCTCAGACAGAGAAATCGGAGAAAGTATTCTTGAGAAATTGATATTTGAGAAGGAACTTGAATACTGTCAAAGATACAGACATGCATAGAACATTCTAGACAAAAGGGGACAAAATGTGTGGAATCCTTTAGTCATCTTGGCCTATTTGAGGAAAAGCATGGGTGTGGTACAATATTGGAAGGATGAGTGTGAGGAAATGATGAGAATAATCTGGCAGAGGTTAGGTGATGTGTAGTCTTCCAGAATGTCATAAGTAGTTGTGATTTTTTTGTTTATAAATTAAACAGCAAGCCACTGGGTTTTTAACCAGGTGAGTTATGTTATATGGTTTATGTTTAATATAGAGAGGGTGCCAAAAATGTATACACATTTTAAGAAAGGTAAAAACGGGTATGAAACTGTAATACTTAATAAATACCAATAACAAAAGATGAAGACAAGTCACATTAGACCTCTGCAATTATAAGAGGTGCTCAAAGTATATGTATAATATGTAACTTATAACTCATGCATAACATTTCTTATTAGTGTTTATACATTTTTGGCACCCCTACTATTTGCTCTTGGGTTGACCTTGCATTATGAGGATTTATAAAATAGAGATTGTGTCTAAAATATTTCATGCTGATAAGAAATGATAAAAACAAATTCCATCCTTTGATGATAATTCTAGCATTGATGATGGCAGTGATCATGGTAGTGGTTGTATGTGATACTCAAATCTTCTAAAAACCTACATTTGACCTATAAATATAGAACTCTATGCAGTAAAACCTATAATCTGCTCTTATTTCTGCCCTTCTTGGTCCAGTTTTGAGTGATAAGGCAAATTGCTCAGGCGTCTTTCAGCCTTCAGTATCCTCTCTCCCTTGTTAGAACTATCTACTCATATTACATCGGTAAAGACTTCCCTGACCTAGTTGTCACTGACACCTCAAAGAAAAGAGTAGAGGGAAAGCATAAGGGGTAAAAAGCCAGCTTAAAGAGACAAAAAGCTTTCTGGGACAAAAAAAAACAAAAATGGTCTTCTTGAAAAATGAGGAAGAAAGGATAGAAGAAAAGATACTCCCTTTGACAATCTAGCTAACCTTTGGAAGCCAAAAGGATTGTGTTGCAGCTAATAACAATTTGTCACGGTGGCCACTTGCCAGTGCTTGCCCTTTAAAATGGCTCAAAATCAGCCATCAAGGAAATAAACTTGGACATAACATTTTCTGTAGGAACGACCAAGTTCCCACATATGGAGACTGTTTGAGGAATCCCTCAGAGCAAGTTTTCATTTGCTTTCAGGATATAATTATTATTAGGGATAATAACCCTGCCATTTCACATTCGTCACTGGTGTATTTTAATTTAACCCTGATTTGACAGTTATGATCACCTTCAAGTGAAGGGGGGGTGCAGGAACGGATATTACGTGTACATGGTAGGATTGCAAACTTTGTACTCATGAAGCATTTGCATTTGGAAAATATTACTCATACTCTTGACTGTCAAATTAGCTAGGACTAGGTTCTCATCTTAAGAGGTGTCAACTGTCAAGGACTACTTTTTTGTTGGGCTTCCATCATAAAGTGTGCTTTTATTAGGTGACTCTGTAGCTTGTGATGAATGAATACACAGCACTTTGCCTTTTCTAGCAGCCTAATGAATCAATGTTGAAGAAAACAATTTAAAAATCGTCACTCTATATACTTTGATTTGCAGTGGAGTTTCCCTGTAAAAATATTTCACAAATTGAAATTTGAAAGATAAAATATATATCTTGAGTATGAAAAAATAAGAGAGAGAGCACTCTCCCTCTTCTGGATAGCTACAGCAAGCCATTATCCTTCTTAGTATTTAATTTTTGATATATTGCTGAGGTTATATGTGGGGCTTTAGGTGTGATTAATTGTCTGAGTGATTAAACTAGATATTTCATTGAATTTCTGTTTTACCCTTTTCTTCCGGACCGTATGCTTGATACTTTTGTCATAAAGATTCAGGCATTTTAAAATCTTCTCAGCATCTCCTGTTTTCCAATTGGCAGGTGAGAAGATTTTACATAAACAGGAACTGTACAGGTTATAAGTGGGAATATTTTAAGGCCTGAGTTCCTATTTCATTTTTTCTTTCTTAAACATAGTTTTCTTAAATGATAAATGTGAATGTTGAAGGGTGATAAATGCCACCCGTCAGCTTTAAAGCCTAAATGTTGGATTTTGACACTCAAGAGTTTAAAGGCATCATGAAAATTTGTGCATAACCAATGTTCAAGCGATTTAGGTTTTACAGGCAACTCGATACTTTTTTGAATGAGGCAGTGATTTTGAAAAAGTAACCATAAAAAACCATGTTCAGAGAATTGGTACTTTGCATTTTATCAGAAGAATATAAATGTCCATTGATTGGCTTGCTATTTGGAATATAATTTTTTAAAACTATACTTCAGCTCGTTAGTATTCAGTTCGTGATTTTGTGCTGCAAACCACATCTATTTAAAAGATCAGATATTTATTTTAAATCGGAGACATGTTAAAGCAAATTTAAATTTTTAATTCTATTTTGCTATGTTTTACTCTCCAACCCCTCCTAGACATTTATAAGATAAATATTTCCAGGAAAGACTTCTACTAATTTTATTAACAAACATGCTTTATTATTAAACATTTGTTGGCTGGGATAATATTGACCATTGTAATGCAAAACATCCCTACAACTTTAGCAGCTTTTAATTGCACAATTTTGTTTGTTTCACAGTGAAATTAATGCTTATAGTGAAGGATAGCCATGTAGAAAGTTGAAAGCACATTGCCAAATAGTTACTGTACTTGAGAAGTGCCTTTTTCTGTAGGGTTTGCATTGGGTAGTAGCGATTACTACGAAAAAAAAAAAATTAATGGTCTTTGTTTTCATTGAAAGGATGAATAATACACATAACTAGCACTCCTGAGCATTGCAGTTGTGAATACATGTCTTCATTTATGGTCCAAACATCTTAATGTGATAGCATTAAAATGAAAGTTTAAATAAGTGTCTTGTCGCTTTGTGTAGCATATTGAACAAGAAGAGAAATCAGAAATACTTTAAAAGCTACTGCAAATAATAATGGTACAGTCGTTCAAGTATTTAGGTGATTTAACAAAGCTGATGTATTTTTATGTTTGATTATTAAAGACAATATATTTATGATAATACCTTTGGGAGCTTATGGGTTGTCAGAAGTAAACATTGCTGGATATTAGTTAAAGCGGTGAAACAGATTTTTTTTTTCCATATCTACTGACAATGGGGAAGAGCTGAACTCCATTCTGATTCGTGCAGAGGTACTTGGGTGTTTTAAAGGAAGAATGTGGGAGGAGCAGTGTGGGTTTGAGTAGAGTCAGAGAAGTGATAAAAGTACAAAGGTCTGGTCAGTGTCAATGTGGTTAGGCCAGCTGTGTTAGCTGGCAGTTATTGAAGTTAGGATTGTATGCTCCCACAGAGACTGGGAAACAGAAGCCTCAGCCTTCTTGATGATTACATTTCAAAGGAACAGCTCTCAGTCCTTGAAAGAGAGTTTCTGAGCGGGAAGAGACACATATTCACAATTGTAAGCCCTTTATAGCAAATGCTCTCAGAAAGGGAGTTCAAGGGGCCTGTCATCAGTTGTGTGTTGGCTAAACAAATAGTAAATTTTCCTGGCAACACTGAGGTTTTTCAGGGAGGCCCTGTGAGGAGTATGGAGGTCATCCTAAAAACATGGCCTTATGCTGCTAGAATCCATGCTGAAATTTAATTAAGGCCCTTAAGTTTAGTGCAAGGCTTTGGACAGAGTTGTCATGTGCCGAGAATTCTGCAGTTCTCAATGTCAACAAAGGATGAATTTCTTAAATTGTTAGCCAGAAGCTTCTGACACCATTTCATTTCATCAGTATAAGAATATGTGAAGTCTATCCAAAAAAAATAAACTAATCTTATACATACATGTCTATTGATCAAGGATGGAGTGTGTCCTTATAAATTAGATATTCCAATCAAAAGAAGTATTAAATATAAACATTTAAAGTAGCATGATAATATGTCTGAAAAACTTAAGCTATCCTGAATACAAATGAAAGTCTTTGGTTTCACAACTACCTCAAGATCTCAGAACATTCCAAAGTGATCATTAAAACGACAATTTATCCTTGTGCTCATGAAGTAGAGAAAAGACAGTTAATAGAAATTTCGAGCTGACAGACTGCTATAGAGCAGAGAACTCTCCGTGTTTTTGAAAATTAAACATATCAATTTGTCCCTCTTCCCCTATTAAAGAAGAGTTTCTTAATTATGCAAGCACATCAAGTGAACTATTCAATTAGATTTTAAAACCCAGGGTATAAACATCTGGTTAAGGTTACATATTTCAAAGCAACGAAACACCAGAAACGTTTGGTTTAAAAAATCCTAGCTGGAGGATAATTTGCAACAGAGGTTTATATGTCAAGCATACAGAATTGCTAACGTTCTAAAGATGAGAGTGTGGGTGTTTGAGCCTTGAAAATAGCTGTTTTTATCTATCAAGCAGAAATTGATGGTTAAAGGTGCCATCTCTGTCAAGTTCTACCAAATCACCTTCTCCCTCACTGTCTTTTAGACCATTTTACCTACTCAGCTTGGATTGTTAATATAATTTCCCCAAGCACCACTGTCTTTCCCTTTTGCAAAGCACAGAAAATGGCATACATAATTGTTTGTTTATAAAACACAAGAACCAATGCTCTCCACAGCTTCTGTTGAGTTCAAGAGGGTCTAGCTTATATAATCCCCTCTGGCATAGAGTCAAGAATAGCCTCACTTTCTCCTGATCCCTGTCTACCCATGAGTGTGAACCTACCAATTTGCTGACCGCCACTCAAACAAGGGATTATACAAAATAGAGGAGGAGCTCTCAGACCTGAACATGGCATCAAAGTCAACTGAGAGGGCTGAGCCCCGACCATAGAGCCTCTGGTTCTATACATTTGGGATGGAGCCTGAATATTTGCATTTTTAACAAGTCCATTGGTGATGCTGATGCTGTTGGTCTCAGGACCACATTTTGAGAAATACCGATGACATTGGAGAATTAAACTACAGTTCAGAAGACCTGATTTTTCCTGGCTCTAATTTTGAGATCTAGCAAATGGACCAAACTCAGGGCTTCAGCTCTCTTTATCTATTCTATACCATAAGGGGTTAGATTGGTTTTCCAATTTAAAATTAAAGGGGATATGATTCAGATTTACCAGACAGTGGTCCAAAGAAGGAGAAAGATAAATAATATCTCCCTTCAATTTTTTCACTCTTTCTTCTATCCCTAGGTGATGTCATTTATATTCTTGTTTTAAATTACTAGCTTCCTTCAGAGACTTGAATATTGATATATCTCTGGCCCTGAGCTCTACAGTGAATGCTGGTCTTATATGTCTATCTCCCTAATTGACATTGCCACTTGAATGTGTCAAAGTCAACTTAAATCTAATAAACACCAAATTAAATGTTGTATCTTGGCCTTCCAATCTGATGCACATCCAGGTGACTTCATCCCAATGAATGGCACCATTCAACTGAGCAGAGCAAAGGTTTGGATTGTATCCTTGACTGTTCCTAACAGTCTGTCAACCACTGTCACCCAATCCTACTGATTTAAACTTCTTGATATTTTTACAGCTTTCTTTTATTCCCATTGGTTTCTAGTGCACATTTCCATCATTTCTTACGGGGATGATCAATCTAACCTCCTGAAATGATTCTGTTTTCTACCCAACAGACTGTTCTATCTACAGCCAGATGGATGTTTAATAAATGTAAATCTAGCCTCATCACTTTTCTCCTTCAAAGGATTCTCATTCATCTTGGTCTTACCATGACCTGCAAGGCCTGGCAAGCTCTATTTGTCGCTATGTTTGCAGCCTTATCTTTCACTATTCCTCTTGTCTTCTCATTCTCTGTGTTCTAACCACACATTTTATTTTTAGATCCTTCTAGCTACAATGCTGCAATCTCTTTGGTCTTTGCACTTACTATTCTCTCTATCAGAGAATCTGCTCACTCTCTCTCTTTCCTCCACCTGTACATATACACGCTTACCTTTTCCTGCTTATCTGACAGATGTCACTTGGTTGGCAATATCTCAGGGATAGTTCCCTGGTCACCACCTCTTGCTATATGTTCACTTGGTACCCTTTATTTTTCTCCTCTCATCCTGAATTCAATTTGTAATTATATGTTACTTGTGTGAGGATTCTATTATTATCTGTCTCCCCCACTAGTGGGCATGCTTTGCTTACTCACCACCAAATCCATACAACCACAAGGAGTATTTGCACACAACAAACCCTCAGGAGAAATTTGAATTGATAAATGAAAATGTATCATTTTCTTGATATGTATCCAAAAACGAGCCACACTTTGGGGTATATATATTACGATTTTTGACCTATGGAAACTAAGCCATAGTTTCACTCAGGTTTCAGTAGTAGAAAGTGATTGGATTTCTTTTGTGTGTGACTTATCTGGAACGTTGAGCCTTTCTTTATACTGAGTCAATACAACAGAGCTGTGGAGAGCAAACTCTACCATCAGACAATTCTTAGCTTGGTGTTTCTGAATAAATTAAAATTTTAAAGCTCTGGTTTCCTCTTCTTTAAACTGGAAATGCTAATAGTGCCAACTTTATTGAGGTGTTGTGATGAATAAATAAGTGTAATTCATAGTAAGCACTTTGCGTAGTGCCTATGGCATTCTAACCACTCAATAAAATTATGTTGCCAGTATTATTATGTTAGGCATTTCCAGAATTCACTATGCTATCAGGCACGTGGTAGGAGCTTAAAAAAAGCTTTATTGAATTGAACAGATTCAGTATGTGGTATCTGTATAGTATTCTAATTCTTTAAGTGTCTCTAAATATTATAAAGTACTTTCTTACAATTAGATGTCCTGTTCTTTAAGCATGTGAATTGTTGAAGGTAAAAAACAAAATCAAGAATTTATACATTGAAGTCAAATATCATACCTTACCATATAATTATATCATGCAACTTTTCCAATCAAAATCAAGGTGTACAATCTATTTCTGTTATATTTCATGTATTCTTTTGCGGCAGACTCTCACTCTGTTGCCCTGGGTAGAGTGTCATGGCATCCTAGCTCACAGCAACCTCAAACTCCTGAGCTCAGGCGATCCTTTTACCTCAGCCTCCCAAGTAGCTGGGACTATAAGCACCCGCCATGATCCTCTGCCAGTTTTTCTATTTTTAATAGAGACAGGGTCAACTCTTGCTCAGAGTAATCGCAAACTCTTGAGCTCAGGTGATTCAACCTACAATCACACGTGTGAGGCACTGTGCTCAGCCAACCCAACCATGTAAGATGAATGGATGAATGTAGGCTGGCCTTTGAAACAAAAGATTATAGGTGTGTTTGGGAGATGTGATTAATTTTACTCAAAGGACTTCCATTACCTGAAATTCATTTTTTTAACCTTTGTGCTTCTCTTTCTTCAGAATCAGAGAACCCTTCTTCCTGGCATTTTCAGACATTTCCCCCCATACAGTAAAGCAGTGGTTCTCACTGACTGGTTCCCAGATCAGCATCCTCTGGGAATTGTTAGAAATAAAACAATTGGGGACCCAGTGGAGACCTGAACCAAAAACTCCTTGAGAGTGGAGCACAGAAATCTATGAACAAACCTTCCAGGTGATTCTGATGCAAAGCTCAAAGAACCCCTGGAGTGAAGGATCATACATAACTAGATAGTTTTTTCCCATTAGCATCAATTTTGATTTTTAAAAATATGTATATGCCCCCCAAAATTCACCTAGCTAAGTTTTTGTTTCCCCCTTCCTATATTCTATGGTGTGCACCAGATGAACATACATTGTGCTGGAAACAACATGAGACTAGTCATATCCCATGTAAGGGTGAGCAGCTGTACTCTTACTCAAGGTCAAAGTGTCTTCACTGCTTTATTTTACTGCCTTTGAAAAGTAGATTTTTAAATGTAGATGCCCTTTTTTTCTTTTTGCATTTTAAAGAATAAATGAAGAGGTGAAAATCTGGTTAAACTTACTGACAGGACATTTACTTAGATGAAATTATTCTAATTTATCTTGTACTGCTAATGTGAAAAGAAAAGTTATTAGGAGTGGATTCCTTAAATAGCAACGGTAAAAAAAAACCCACCATTGAAGTCCATCGGTGTAATTTTGCCTTATTTTTCTAGATAAAAGCAAAATGGTTCACATTAGGGAATGTAATTTGCCTGCCAAAGTTCAGTTTATTCAGAAACATTTAGAGAGGAATTATAATGTGTCAGTTAGGTTGCAGGTACTGCGGTAATGACTGTGAATTCAAAGAGGAATAAGATGATCTCAAGGAACTTCACAGACAGGAGGAGAGGATAGATACTTAAAACAATTATAGTGGAGACAGATGAGTAAAATGGCACTAGCTACCATTTATTGCAGGCCTACTAAGTGTCCTACCTCCTTACTCTCACTGTTTAATTTTTGCTACAGCTCTGTAAGATTGGAATTAGCATCATTTATGTATAGCCAATTACAGTGAAACTCTAACAGATTCAGTAAAGCAACTTGCCCAAGATCATAAGTTCATACGTAGTGCAGTTATTATTTGAATCTAGACTTTAAGCTTCATTGGGGCAGTAACTGTATTCATTTTGTTTACCAGTATATTCCCAGAGCCTAACCCAGTCCCTGAAGAAAAAAAAAAATAGATGACAGATAAATAATCACTAAAGAACAGGTGACTAAGCCTAGACCTTTCCCAAGAATTTACTAATTCAGATAGACTACTATGAACAATGTGTCCGGGGAGGAGGAGAGAGAGAGAGAAAGAACGTACTGTGCCTGGAGGAGTTGTGGAAAACATATTATGAGATATGAAGAGGGGTACAAATTTAATAGGCAAGGAAAATGCTTGGCTGTGAATCAGGCAAAGAGCCCCCACAATGGCAGAGAAGTCTGAGAGTGTAGAGTATGTTTCAAGAAAAAAAGAAGATAGAAGGAAAGAGGCATAAAGAAGGGGGAAGTGATAACTTTGGGCCCTTACATGTTAGGCTTAGTGGTTCAGACAGTGCCTAGCCTGTGGCCAGCATGTCCCTAAGAGCAATCCATACAACATTTTTCATTCATCTGGGTGGCTTGTGAACCTGCACACCCCTTACCTTTACCCCAAACCTATTGAATCAGGGTCTGTGGGTAAAGACCTGGATTCTGCAAATGTAGTTTTTAAAAAAATTCATTCCCCAGCTGACCAGTAGTCATACATAGAAGCACTTCTAGGCTAGTGGTTCTCACATCAGAATCACAGGTAGATGGGTGGAGGGTGAGGTTTAGACTACAGATTGCTGGGCTACGCCTTCAAAGTTGTTGGTCCTATAGGTTTGGTGTGGGTCCAGAATTTGCATTTCTAGGAAGTTCCCAGGTGATGCTGATACTTCTGGCCTTTAGGTCAGCTACCAAAAAACCTCATATGCTTTTATACTGGCTAATGACTTGAACTAGTCAGAATTTTAGAAAGCCTTCTTCTGAGGCTAGACCTATAAGTTAGAGAAAAATACAAAAAAAAAAAAAAAACAAGAAAGCTCCTTAGGAGACAATTTAAATCATCCTGACTTACCAAGGAAGGGCCTCAAGATCTGGGTCAAGGAGCAATTGCAAACCACTGGGCCTTTGTCTTCTAGTTTACCATGAAATCGCCTTCTCGTCTCTCACCCCCTTATATCCACATGTATTCCTTCCCTTAGAGTAGTTGGAAAAAATCAAGTAGGTTTGAGAAATTCTAAGCCACAAGTCACTCACTCATTGTCCAACTCAAATATGCCACTGTTGTCTATGCCAACATATGTCTATCGCAAGGTTTCAACACATCTTTGCCTCCTATTTCCTTTTCCTTTGACACATATTGATTGTACACACACACACACTACATACACACACGTATACATATTTCTTTTTCCTTTTCACTCTTTCCAATGCCCTCTCCTCTCTCCGCAGACATACTTCTGCATTTTGAATATTGAAGAGCTATTCCAGCACATTTTTTAAAACCTTATTTGGAAAAAGAAGGCTCAGGCTCATGGAGCAAACCTTATTTAGCTGATTAATCAAATCTTTCACTGAGAGACCTTTTGTCATCCCCTAACTTCCTGTCGGCAATCCACAGGCAGCCAGGATAAGGTAGAAGAGTGAGAGGCTTATTTCAGGAGGTCAGGGGCCCGGCGCCACCACCTGCAGGTGGAGACATCAGAGGAGGGATGGGGCCCACCAGCTGCAGGGAGAGCACACCCCACAGAGTCTGTCCAAGATGAAGGGCCTTTTCAATTTCAGTTCTCCCTTTTGGGTTTTTGTGCTATAAATGTGAATATTCAAGTCTGCCCTGATTAAGACCCGGCAGATAAAATGCTTCTTTGTGACTGCTGCACTCCCTTGGCTTATTCATTCTTTTTCTCCCTATCCCAAGTTATTATTTATTATTACGCATAACTACCATGGATACTGTATATTATTATTTCACACACACTACCATGGATACTATTGCAATTAGAGATGGAACAAATGTTTTGTATCTACCCTTGACAAGGAGAACAGACTGCCCAAGCCACACATTCTTCTCTACAAATCATTAACTTCTAAGCAACACTTTTAATTCCAGGCTTATCCTCTATCTGTTTTGCTAAATATGTTTGTATTATTGACCTTAGACTCCAATATTAATAATGCCACGATCCGACTGCAATTTGGACTTGAGAAGCCTGAATTTCAGAAAGTTCGTTTGGCCTATCATTGTGATAGGTCTATAAATCAGGTAAGCAAGGGTTAGGTTGCTATTAAAATACATTGTATGTCCTCCATCAATCTTGTAGGTGGTTGTTAATCAGCCAAGGTGGCTCATTAAGCACCTTGGAGGATCAGTGTACAATTCCAAGTAATCCTGGCAATTGTAAACATCACCAATTGAATTTGTATGAGTTCAGTAAGGTTTAGTAGAAGCAAGAAACTGAAGGACTTGATAGCAAGTAAAATCAAGAGTAGAAGAAGTCACAAAACCCTAGGCAAATTCATTTAAAATTATTTCTTTTTGTCTGCATGCTCACAAATGTGTTGGGATTCAAAGGACCCATTTATTCAAACATAAACTTTTTTTTCCTTAAAATATAATTTCTGGTTCCTATTTGTTCATCAGAAATTAATCAACTATCTATTGGAGATAGGAACTGTTATGAAAGACACGACCCTTGCCTTCAAAAAGTTGTGGCAGAGAGTGAGCTGTATAATCACGTAATTATAAAACTGTGCACTAAAAGGGATGATCCCAGGGTGTGTTGGCCAGGGTTGTGGAATCAGTCTCAAAATAAAGAGTCAGTGAAGGGGAGGGTAATCAGAAAGAAGGAAGTATTTGCATAAAGAACCAAAGATAAACACAACTTAGATGTGATAAGGACAGGACTAAGTTTCCAAAGGGAAAAGACCTTCTTAGCTGTATATGTCCAGTGGCTGGTACAGGGCTTTGTGCATATATGTGGAAGACAAAGAAGCCCATATCACTGTGGACAAGGCACATGGGAAGGAAGTGGTGTCAGAAGATGAAGGAACAGAGAACAAGGGAGATCCTAGTAGAACATGGGCATTCTGTTCATATCAGGATATACTAATTGGTGGGACCTTGACTCAAAGAAATCCACTCTATATTTGCTTGATCTTGGTTTTAGAACCAGGATTGCCAAAACAACATTAAGAGCTTTAGTTATAGGAAAGGCTTCACTGTGGATTTGATATAGTTCAGCATATCACTATACTCTACCATGCAAATTGGGTAGCCTTAGCCCTCAGGACTGCTTGGCAATCCTCAATGCTCCAGAATCATAGAACTTGTTACTTTTTAGTCTAACCTCTTTGGATTTTAACACTTCAGGGTGGTGTTTTTCACATTCGATTCTATATCAAGTTACCCAGAGGGCTTCTTAAAACACTGATTACTGAACCCCACCTCTAGAGTTTCTGATAAAAGGTACCTGTGGGATAAGACCTGAGAATTTACTTTTCTAACAAGTTCCCAGATCATGCTGATGTTTCTGGTTAAGGAATCACACTTTGCGAACCACACCTTGAGGGGCACATAGACTGACAACTTAGGATATTTGTTCTCTTTGTGTGATTAAAAAACCAGAAACATAGGTTTTGGAGAAATCTGTAAAACAGATTGTCAACATCAATAAGTGGGGATTAATAAAGTAAAACAGTAAAATTTGTCATGTAAATTTTGTCCCACATTCACCCCTCATGGGCTAATAAGAGAATATGGTTTTGTCCTTCTGTGTAATATTAGTGAAGACCTTTGAAAATATGAGAGGCCCAGGCTAGAAAGTAGCAGCAAACTGATAGCTGATGAATGAGAATATCATAGACAATCCCCAATCAGACTATTTTACAACTATAAATCCTGAAATGAGTCTGGGGTGAAGAAGAAACTGCCTTTATGGTCTTCTTGCTTGCCCATATCTCAGATCTCAGGATTCAATCAAAAGATAAAGCTTCTGAGATAACTAGGTGGGTCCTGCTGTCAGGGCTTTCAAGGCAAACATGAGCATTGATGAATACATTGGCTTGGGACTTCCACACCTTCTGAGATTCCTTTCTGCCCCACCTCTCATTTCATCTCTCCTCATACCCCATCTTGTTCCCTCTCTACTTAGCTCTATTTTCCCTAACAAAAGACTTAGGGATCATTCACAGTTATCCTCACATTGCCCATCTAATCCATCATAATAAATCCTGTTGATACCAGAATTTCTTCCTCAGTAGGTTCTTGGTCTAGGGGTTTAGAAGAATGAACCCACAGACCACAGATCAGTGATAATATAGGATCTCATTAGACAGAAAGGAATATAGAAGCCATAAAAAGGCACCAGAGCCTCTGGTAAAGGGGAAGACCCAAGTCAGAAATCTCTCACATGGGCCCTTTGTCTAGGCTCTCAACCTGTGGGTAATGACCCCTTTTTAACAATGAAAATACATTGCTGCATTATGAAGGTTGAGAACCACTGGTCTAGGGGTATATATCACATTTTGGCCAAGATTTGGTAGGTAGAAAATCATCTTTTCAAAGTTGATGAGTGCATTAACAAATGAATGAAATGCAGTTCCTGCTCCACTAGGGCAACATTTCCTTAGGGAAAGGCTTAGTGTGTGTCCTCCCTACTCAAGGTGGAACTACCCAAAATGTTTCAGGCTGCTTTGTTCTGGAACTTGCTAGAGCCCAGAGGGTGTGGCCTGGAAAGGGCAACCTGTTTGTGCCTGGAAATGGGGTTCTAATTTCTGAGTTCATCCGGGCCTAGAGAAAGGGGGAGTCCCTGTCCAGTCCTGAATGGGGGGATCCTGTATCACTGCCGGCTTTGCCTTCAAAATGTATACTAAATCCAAACTCTGTAATTGACCCCACCCCAAGCCCAGTATGAGCTACTTCTGACGTGGATTGGCTTCCAATTTTATCTTCATGCATAACTATTTTTCCCATTTCAGTCTAATTTCTACTTTGCAACAAAGAATGATGTCTTTGAGGAAAATAGATCAGATCCTTTCACTCCCCAGCCCTAAATCCACCAAAGACATCCATCAAAATGAAAGAAAAAGTTAAATTATCTTGACCTGTGAGATCTTGTGTGATGTTGCCCTTTCTGACTTACTCTCCCACTTCCTTCCTTCCCCAGCACCCCCTTGCATTGGGATCCTCGATATTTCTTGAATAGGTAAAGTCTCTTCTGATCTCCATGCCCTTGCTCTTATTTCCTCTGCCTAGAATAAATTACTCCCAAATATCCTCAAATCTCACTGCTCTAAATAACTCGTCTCTGCTCAGATATTGCCTCCTAGAAAAGCCATGCCTATCCACTCAATCTAAACAAACTCACCTTCAATGTCATTTTCTGTCTCCTTAGCCACCTTTATTTCCAATATGTCTCACTATCTGAAATCATATTGTGTGCATGTAATAAGTAAATATCACTTATTGGTTGTCAGGTTCTCTACTGGAGTTTAAGTTCTATGAGAACAGGGACTTAATTTTGTATTCTTGTCTCTCCAGTACCTGGTATATATTGTGTGCTTGATAAATAGGTATTGAATAAATGAGCTCCTTGCAGGGATTATTTTTAGCTAAAGACATTTGAGAATCAACAGATACAAGAAGAGGCTTTCTATGCACACCCCTTATGTATTTAAACGTAGATGCTTCCAAAGGAATTCAACTGTTATAAATCCTTTAGGGGAGGCTTCCTGTAGGATAGTTGTGGGGGTGGAGGGGAGAGTGACTCCTGTCAAGAGATGAGAAGTTATCTCTGAGAAGAAGAATTGTGTAAATAGACCTTACTAAATCAAACCTTACATTCATTATCTTCCCCTGGATATTTCTGAGTCATTACCCACCATTTTTGTGCTTAAAATCCTTATACCCTGCCCTGTTAAGATGGTAGATAAGTTTCAAATGGTAATAACTTCTGTGAGCTACATTTTCTATGAGCTCCTACATACTTTTGAGAATAAACATTGTCTTTTTGTTGCTAATCTGCCTTTTGTCAGCTTAGTTTGCAGGCCCCAAATTAGTAAATCTAAAGGGATAGAGAAAAAGATTTTCCTCCTTGACAATATAAATGGACACATCAATAAGTGGATAGCTTGAGTAAATTTCCTCATACTTCTTAGCCTCACTTCATTACACTTTTTATTGATCACACCACCAATGCCAGACCAGAATGGGAATTCTTAAGAGAAAGGGCATGAGAAATGGTAAAAGGCTGCCACAGGACACTGCCACATTGAGAAATGGTCCACATAGTTCTCATGTGATCTCACTCTTAAGCTAAATAGTTGGGAGGATAAGTGTGGGGAAGGGAGATATCCCTCAGCATGGAGGTCCAAGAGATGTGAGTAATAGAAATGTCGAAAGACATATAAAATAAATGGTTTCCTTTGATACAAGTAAAGGTTATTGCTTATTCCAGTCTTATGGTTCCTCAGAGTTAAGGAATTAGCAGTATTCCTTCCTAAAAAGACAAGCCTCCCTGGTCCTCAAGTCTCCACAAATGTGGCAAGCTGCAAAATGCCATCTGATCAAGTGAGGATCTTGATAAAGCAAATTCTTCATAAATGTCCTTCCTGCAATTTTCCAACCTGTTCCAACTGACATTAAGTAGCTTGTCTTTAAAACCAGCAGGAGGTTCAGCAATGCATACTGGGAGAAGTGTGAATTTTAGGTCAATTTCCCAAGCTCATACTGCTTATCTTAATTCACTCTCAAATCAGGGTGTAAAGGCTGCCTCAGGGTATTTCAATTCAAGCCTAATAAGGTGCTTAAGTGAAGATATTTAACCAAGAGGTTTATTTGGTGGTTGGTTTGTATAAGGGTGTTCCAATATGGACCTAAAAGGATTGTCATCAGAAACAAAAGAAAGTTACTGACTAAAGACCTGCCAATCGCAAGAGTTTAATTTTGATTAAACTCTGTCTCAGGGGCTTGTTAGTCATCCAAAATAGAGATATTGGGAACAGAGTTGGGTAGAGTCAAATGCTCAAGAAAGAAACTGGAATGGAGGCGGCACCTGTGGCTCAAAGGAGTAGGGCCCTGACCCCATATACTGGAGGTGGTCGGTTCAAACCCGGCCCTGGCCAAAAACTGCAAAAAAAAAAAAAACTGGAACTGAAATAATAATGTAAGACTCGTAGGCTCTTAGGTGGTTTCTAAATAAAATTGGATGATGTCTCCTAGAAGGAGAGTTCAGGAAAAGGAACTGAGAATTGACTGCAACTTTCAAAGGTAGAGGAGGAAAAGAAATATTAAAACAAGATTAGAAAGTAGCATTTGTGATAAAGAAAGGCAGGCAAGTGTGATGTCCCTGAATCCAAATGAAGAAAGTGTTTTACGATAGAGGGAATGAAAAACAATGTCAAATGCCAAAAATTCAATTAGATAACTACAAAAGAATAGGCCATTGGACTTAGCATTACAGAGCTCATAGTTGCCCTTGACAAAAGATATTTTCATTGAACACTTGCATCAAAAAAAATTATAGTGGGTTAAAACATAATGAGAGGTGAAGACATAATGACAATGGTTGTCATTGTACAGGCACTGTTGTTTGTGCACTAACTAAATGCCATTTATAGTGCAAGCTTGTTTTAGTAAGGGAGAACAACATTAAAATTATTAAAATATCCCAAGATAGGTACAATAAAATCCGTGAAGGAATCAAAGAAGTCTCTTCTCCAACGGAGCGTAAGAAGGTGGTAGATGAGCTTATCTGGGAGGCTGAATAGAATTTTGCCACCATAGAGGGAGAAGCTCAAAAGTGTAAATGATAGCTTGAGTAAGCAAGAAAGCACAAAAAGAGCATGGCTTGTCCTAAAAATGTTCACATGTCTCACATGAGTACATGTTAGGTCAAAGGTATAAGGTGAATGTAGTCAACGATGTCAAAGAGGAGTCATTTGGAGGAACAGGTAATCTTAAAGTGAGTAAAGATATCTATTCAAAGATCCCTTTGGATGGGGTTTTATAAAGTAGATAAGAAAAGGAGAGACGAGACACACATAAATCTTGAAGGTCTAATAATAATTCAGAGACACGAAAAACTCATAGAAATCTGATATAAATGGTTTGGTTCCCAAGGCTGAATAATTAAATACATTTTCTATCGTCATGCTCATAATATTAACATATTTCATAACCTCAGTGTCTACTAAGGTAAAAATTATAAATATAATGTCATTATGCTGTGATAAAATGTTGTGCCTAGAAGTTAAAGTTATTAGAGACAGAAGCTTACATGATCAAAACAAAAAAGTAGTCTCTAATCAATATCCACATTGTCAGCAGAAATCCAGTAAGAAAATAGGGGCGGCACCTGTGGCTCAATGAGTAGGGCCCCAGCCCCATATACCAAGGGTGGTAGGTTTGAGCCCAGCCCTGGCCAAACTGCAACGAAAAAATAGCCAGGTGTTGGGGCGAGCACCTGTGGTCCCAGGTGCTCAGGAGGCTGAGGCAAGAGAATCGCCTAAGCCCACGAGTTGGAGGTTGCTGTGAGCTGTGTGATGATGCCACGGCACTCTACCGAGAGCAACAAAATAAGACTGTCTCTAAAAGGAAGGGAGGAAGGGAGGAAAAAAGAAATCAAATAAGAAAATACTTAGAAACAATGATAAAATGGAAGTAATAATTTAACAAAATACTTTATCATTATTTAGATTTAGTGAAGGAAAAGATCTTGAAATATATGGCCCTGTAATAATATGATTTGCATCTGAGAGGTAGGAATAAGGGTACGAATGAGTTCAAAGTTTCATAATAAACCTCAAAGGTGACACTGTGGCCGTGAATTTCAAATTGGACTGAATAAATCACTAAGGATTTCCAGGGTTTGCTTGTGAAATTGAGGAAGGAAAAGATAAACACAAGAATAAAAGAATAAAGAACAGTCAATACTATCAGAGGAGTCTAGCTTTTATAGTATTTTTCTGTGTTATGGCTAAACTCCTCTGGTTAGGAAGAATGTACTAACTCTTTTTTTTTTTTTTTTTTGGAATGGAAAAAAGTATGATTTATTTTAGAAGAATGAATGATTTTTCTTAAATGTACTAAGCCTTAAAGTACCAGACACTCTGTTGCCTAAAAATAGGGCATGAAGAAAGTAATTCATCAAGGTCATGTACTTTTCCATCCCTCCTATGAACAAATTAGGGGTCCTGGAAATCCATCTTGTATTTCCTATATTTTATTGCTTC
>CAUYON010184992.1:0-21277 GCA_963573935.1 Arctocebus calabarensis
GTAGAATATCAATGTCTTTATGTAGTGATCAAGAAAATGCCATGAAGGCTATCTGTAACAGTACGATCAAAATATTTCTGAATGTATATGAATCATGCCCTATGATTGCACCAATGTACATAATTATGATTCAATAAAATTTTTTAAAAAAATAGATCATCTGAACAGTACCATATCTCTTGAAGAAATTAAATTTGCAGTTTAAAACCCCCAAATAACCCTCCAGGCCATTTACTCACAGTGGTATTTAAAATTTCCCCAGGTCAATTCAAAGTACTTTCAGAATTGAGAATCCTTGCTCTCAGCTCTACCTCAATAGTTGGTGGGACTTCTTGGTAAGACTTCAGATGATTGTCAGAGTTAATTGAAATGTTTGAAGCAGCTAGGCTGATTCACTAATCTCAGATAAAGAATCAAGATGTTTGTTTAGGGTAGAGTTAGCAAGCTGAATTGACAAGTGAGGAAAACCCAACTTATTTGCCTGAATCAATGATTCTCAGCCAAGTCTGCAAATAAATAAGAAGCACTGGAAGTAAGACCAAGACATCAGGGATGTTCAGGCTTTCCAGGTGTTCACAATAATATAGCCAATTTTGAGAAACTTGAGCCTGACAGGTAGAGATTCTTAATAAGATTAGAGTAACATCTTTATTAACAGAGATGAGTAATGTGTTCTAAAAGGCAGTCTTTTGTATCAGTAAACCTTCTTTAGGCAGGACCTGTGGCTCAAAGGAGTAGGATGCTGGCCCCGTATGTCAGAGATGGCAGGTTCAAATCCAGTCCCGGCCAAAAACTGCAAAAAAAAAAAAAAAAGAAAGAAAAGAAAAGAAAACCTTTCTTTACCTCAATTCTAAAACAAATTATCAACTTGCCTAAATGCTTTTCCTGTAATGAAAAAAGAAGACTTTGTAAACATTTTTGTGCAATCACTTATGTAACATTCCAGCAGTCTCTTTTTTTCTGTACAATTCTTACCATGTACACAAACTCTGTAAGTGTTCTAAAGAAAATAAAATTTTACCTCTACGCTCCTAAGGTTTTGAGGACATGAAAAAGATAAACAAAAGAAAAGCCTACAAATGTATTTAAGTTTGATAGGCATAGAAACCATATAAAAACCAAAGAACCAAAGACAGAGTTTCATACTGTATTTTACAAAGAGTAGTAAGTTGTGAAAGCATAACTAAGTTGTGAGGGGAGGCTGGAGAGTCATTTAATCAGTCTATACTGAATTTTTTGGGTTCAGTGTCTGTCCTTGCTGACAGTTTGTTTGCCTTTTATTACAAGGGGAACATCTCCCAACTGAGAGCCTCATCTTTTGTTACTAAGGAATAGAAAGTCTGAGGGAGAGTATACCTGGTGTTTTTCAAGGGCCTTTAACTCAAATTAGTCAACATATTAGAATGGCATATTTTGAGGTGGCATGTTCTTAACACTTTCAATGTCAAGGTGATTGTTCATTAGATGTGATTAAAATTTTTAAACAACAATGCCTGAAAAAATGACGCCTCAGCAACCAACAGATGATAATGAAGAAAAAAGCAAAGCAGAAGACAAAGAAGAGAATATTCAAGTATTCATATCTGTATATTCTTTTCTTTTTTTTTAAACACAGGGTTAATAACAGCCACTATTTACTTAGCACTTTTTATATCATATCTGTATTTTCAAAACCTTTGTTTGTATTGAACACAAGAAAATAGACAAAGAACTCAAGCAAGTGAAGTTAAGCAAAGTCTGTATGTCCTAAATTATTAGTCATCAAAGAGAGTAATAGAAATAATTAAATGGAGAGATAAACTCTGCCCATAAGTCAGAAAATCTAGTAATAATAATAGGTAAATATAAATTCTCCTCCAATTTAATAGATCAATGCAATCCCAGTTAAATCCCAATGGATATTTTTGTAGAAACTGATGAAATGATTCTAAAATTTCTATGAAAAGGCAAAAAACCTAGATAGACGAAATAGCTGTGAGAAAGCTATTAAGTGTGCTGCTAGCAACACTTAATTTCAAGATTTACCTGAAAGATACAGTAATGAACACAGTGCTGTGCTGATGTAAGGATAGGCGAATGGATTAACAAAATAGAATACAAATACGTATTTGATTACGAGTCAAAGATTCAGTGAATAAACAAAAGCAATTAAATAAAATTTTTTTTTTGAAGAAGCTGAAACATATGTTACTATAACAGCTATCTAATTATCCTGGCATTAATTTATTTTAATCAGTGAACTTAAGGTTTAAACTGCAATCATTAAATTTCATCAGCATCTTTGAAAAGTATAAAGAATATATTAAGGGAGCTTTTTAATTTCATGAAAACTTTTTTCTGAGATAAAATGGATTTTAAAAGCTCTCATTAAGGGAGCTTTTTAATTTCATGAAAACTTTTTTCTGAGAAAAAAATGGATTTTAAAAGCTAAATTAGACCTAAAGATTGACTTCTTTTGAGAGACTAGGAAACTATTTAAACTACACTACTTTTCCTAAAGTGTAATTGTGGAGGCAATGATTTTACTTTGACAATGCTGCTATGAACTTCTTGTATATAAGGGCACGTTGAATTTGAGAGAAAAAAGTAGTCATATTTGTCCGCAGTGTGCAAACCAAGTACCGTAGAACTTTCACGGTTTTCCACCTCCTTACAATGACCACCTCCCTAAGAGGACAAAATTTCCACAGACAGAGCTGTAGCACATGTATGTTTCAGTGCGACAGGCCTAGTTCCTTATGTTGACCACCTCTGTATATTAACCAGTTTGTTACAGACTTTTGGACGGTCAACTTACAGAGGTTCTCCTGCATTTAATATAGGAAAACTGAAATTTCCTAGTCTGAAGATGACCTTCAAAATACTTCAAATTTTCAACATCTGTAATTCCCAAAGATTATGACACAGAGATTATAAGAATCAATTTCATGTGAGTAACATTGATTACTTTCATAATTGTCATGAGTAAAACTATCACTGCAGGTGGAAGACTGAAAGTCTTACCCTTCTTGCAGAGAGTGAAGAAATGTTTTACATAACTCTTTAATAAAACTATGACAAATCTATATTAGAATGTCACTAGGTTGATGTTGAAAGTAACAAGTGTCCCAATATTTCATATTTTTAACGTGTATTCATATCTGTGAAGGTAAGTACCCTCCCATGGTCCTTGGTTCTTTTAAGGCAAAGGCAGAGCCCAGGTGGGTGACAATAAAAAATAAAATAACATAAAAATGTTCAATTTCACATGAAAAAAATGCAACTGTGTTGGAAATAATTTTCCATGAATAGATAGGGAACTTGAATAATTTTTTTTTCTAGTTTGGCACTATAAAAGAAGTAATCAAGTATGAAGTTCTTACTGTGTCTAATCACTAATACCTACAATTGTTTATGTAAATTCTCCTTACCAATTTTATTTAACTATATTTAAGGAGTCACATAGGAGCTGATGAAAACATAAGCTAGTGGAAACTAGCTGTGAAAGATCTGTGAAAGATTTTTTTTGGTGTATGAGAATATCTCTGATAAAATGTAAATTAGAGGATCTCTAAAACATGTGAATATGCTAAAGTCATGCTAATTAAACATGAGCTTTCACTTTCTCCCTAGTAGATACTATATAGGAGGGAATCTTAAAACATGGGAAAGTATTGGTTTAAAAACTCAGTGTCACAAAAGTGTAATCAAAGTAATAGATCCAATACAATTTGCATTAATTGTAACCTAATAAGAACACAATTAAAATGTAGATGATTCCCTAATTAAACAGTTAATCAACCAACTTTTCTCTCTGCTCCCCCTTGAAAATGGCATTAACAGCAATAAATGACAGGAAATAAAAGAGGAAAAAGTTTTACACAGCTCATAAATTAGATACATATTTTCTTGATTTAAAACATTTTCCATGGCTTAAAATATCAATTATTTAGGAATTTTAAAAATGAATTTTTAGAAATATTAGAACATTCTAAATTCTCTTCATGCAATGAGATTAAAAATATGAAAATCTTTATTCTTTATTTTTTCTTTCCCCACTAAAAACTGCAAATAATTGAGGCTCTGAGTTTCATCTTTTCGGTAAGTTTCTCTACTTCCAGAGCCAACTTTTGGAATAAAAACAATCTTATGCTGATGGGTGCTCTGTGAACTTGTTAAATTTGGAACACAGCTTCTTCACTGTCTCGTTCTAACTCTCAAAATAATTGTACTTTCTACATAAAAGATCATATGGGTAACTTCTCAAGACACATGTCCCTCAGCTGGAAGTTACTGTTCACTAAATCACCAGAGATCTAATTTTAGGCTTTTGGCAGATATATGAGCATTAACCTTAGATGGTGAAGTAAAAAATGACAAAACTAAAATCTGAAGTTCTGATTCTTCATCATTCCTCTGTTTAAATATTTTATTATGTTCCCTGTAGACGTCAAATTCTAATTTACTGAAGATATTTTTAAAAATATTTTCATATATGGAAGATATTAGTTCTTAAAACAGCATTGTCTTTTCAACATATCTTAATAAAGTTTGCATGCCAGTTGAAAAAAGAAATCAGGAATATTCAAGGAGAAAATTAAAAGTGGATGTTAGTAAACATAAAAATAGTGTCAATTTTTAACCAAATTGGTTAAAAACAATTTGGTTTTTCTTTGCAAATAAAGAAACATCTCTTTTTAAATCCTTACACAGATCAATAGCAGTAATGTTTTTTTCTGAACAATCATCATTCTTCTAATGCTTAAAGGGACATTTTTATTAAATATTTTTATGAATAAGAGCAATAAATAATATGAGGGCTTTAATACAGTTAAGCTTATACCAGCAGTAACCATTACATTATAAAGTGACATCAAGACCATATGGTCGACAGCACCTGTGGCTCAAAGGAGTAGGGCACTGGCCTGCTGGAGGTGGCGGGTTCAAACCCAACCCCGGCCAAAAACTGCAAAAAAAAGAGACCATATTGTCTATAAAGACTAACTCTGTAATAAGACATGTCTTAGGGATGCTGTGATGCGAATCAAATACAGGGACAAATCAAAGTTACTCTGATTACATTTCTCTCGAATTTTCTGACAGAAAACTTTTTCATATTAGTAAATATAGGACAGAGGGATTAAAGAAATATTTGATTGACCCATATATTCATTTCAGCAAATACGTTTGCCTTGCTCTGTTCTAGATGCTGAGCTATAGCAATGGCACATACATAGTGTGACGTGTGCTCTCCCGTATTCTTTGTTCTAACAGACAGAAATTCGGCATACAGTACTAACCACGGTTGTTAACAAATGACTGGGGCTCCAGTTTCAGGGGCACGATGAGGCACTGGGTTTGGGATTGTTCTGTCATGAATTTTTTAGTTACAACACTGGAGTAGGTATCTGTGTCTGGGGATTAGGTTTTATTCCAAACACGGTATATTTTAGAGTCACCACTATTTGGAGCTAGAGCTTGGAAGAGACAAGAGAATAAAGGTGAATAGAAACTCTGCTGTGAGGAATAAGCTCCGCAGAGCTCCATGCTAAGAAATCTGATGGGTATGGTGCAACCTCTGAGGATGTTTGCAAAACACAGCCAGTGACATATAAGCCCTATCATTACAGGATCATTGTTTAAAAATTGCCCTTACTTCATTGAACTGCTTTTCCATCTTTGCAAAAAAATTAGTTCTCCACATAGGTCTGGGTCGGCCTACAGGTGTGTGTACTGCCAGACTCCCTGCTGTTTCCTTCATCCATATTTCTATCTGGTTGCAAACCGCTTAATAAGATTTCATACCATTTTATTTTGTTTTTTTAATTTTTTATTCTTTTTTTGTAGCTTTTGTCTGGGGCTGGGTTTGAACCCTCCACCTCCGGTATATGGGGCCAGTGCCCTACTCCTTTGAGCCACAGGCACTGCCCCAGATTTCTTATCATTTTTTAAAGTTATTTTGGCTATTCCAGAACATTTGAATTTCCATATCAATTGGAATAACACTCACCAATTCCTACTTTATAAAAATAGAAATTTCATTGGGATTAACATGAATCTATAGATTAATTGTTGGAAAATTAACATCTTGACAATATTGAATCTTCTGAGTAATGAACACCGCATATTCCTTTATTCAGATATTCATTAATCTTTCTCAGCAATACTTTGTGAAGTTCATCATGCAAGTGTTGCACATCATGTATGAAATATATATCAAAGTATTGAATATGTTGATGCTTTGTGAATGTTTTTAATTTAATCACAATATCTGATTTTTCATTGCTTATACAACAGTATTTTGTTTCATTAACCAGGATTATGCAATCTTGCTAAAAATTACAATTAGATTTCTTGTAGAGCTCATGAGATTTTCCTACCTAGAAGAATGTGCTAGCTGCAAAACATAAGAAATTTCATTTTTCCATTTCAATATTGAGGGAGTTTTTTTTTCTTTAACTGTTTCCTTAGAGAACCAGAGTGCTACTTAATTGAATTTCTCTACTGAATTTTTCTTTGCTGTCTCATTGATTTTTCCTCTTATATTTATTATTTAATTCTTTTTCTTCTTGGTATTTAATTTGCTCTTCATTTTCTATTTCCACAATACAGCACTAGAGGTGTTTACTGTATAAATTTCTTCCTAAGTGCTACTTATGACATATCCCACATGTTAATACGTTGTATTTTTACAACTTATTTGCGTCTTGATCCTAAAAAATAGGTTTCTTATTTTTTAAGTTACAAAATACTTTATAACTTAATAAATAAGCGTTACCTGTTTGAATGTTATGTTTTAAATATAATCATAATCTCTGACTTTTGGTTCCATTTATATAATTTCTATTCAATATGATTATCAATTGTGTTGGGTTAAAGTCTATCGTGTTGTTATGAGTTTTCTATACATATTTTCTATTCTTCATTCTCTTTCTCCTCTTTGACATGTTTGAATTAATTATTCTTTAGGATATCATTTCAATCTCACTCTTGTTATTAATAACAAGCCCCCTCTTCTTTTTCTTCTATGTTAATCTGTCTTAGGATCTGTCCTGTGTATTTTTGACTTGCCAAGGCCTGCCACCTGCCATCCAACGATATGACATCTATTCATGTATTGTACGAGAATCTTCCTGCAGGACACTTTCATGTTTCCCTTCCTGCCTTAATGTAATTGTCATACATTTTATCTTTGCTTATGCTATAACCTCCCAAATATAGTGTTACAGTGTGCTTTAAGCACTCAATTAACTTTCAATAAGATTTTTAAAGGAATAAGTAAAAGTGAACTTTGTTTTTACTCATGTACTTATTGTTTCAGCTTTCCTCTTAATGCTTTTTTTTTTTCCTGAAGAACTTCTTTTCATGTTCCTTTTATAGTGAACATCCACTAGTTATGAATTATTTCAGGTTTCATATGTTCAAAAATGTCTTCATCTCACTTTTATTCTTGAGATACATATTGTACTGAGTTGACTTTGCTTCCTTCCAATACTTTGAAGACGATTCTCCACTGGTTTTCAGCTGTGTCCTTGCTAATGAGAAATTAGCAATCTTTCCTCTACTTTTCTCTTTTCATTTTTTATTGGCGATTTTAAAATCCTTTTACTACAAACACAATTTTATTATGACACGCCTTTCATTGTTTCCTTTCTTCTTCTTTTTGTTGTTGTTCTTCAAGTTTATTAAAATGTTTAGATCCATCAACTACTGGTGTTTATCCAATTTGGACAATTTCAGCCATTGTTTTTCCACATTGTTTCCTCTGGCATTTTGTTTTCTGCTTGTGAACTTGAATTATGTATGTATGGCTACCCAGGATTTTGCAAAGTTCACTAATGATGTTTATTTCTGTATGTTTACATGATCAGTTCCATTTTTGATCATTTCTTTTGCTATGCCTTTGATTATGTTAATCTTTTCTTCTTCAGAGCTTAATCTGAGATTATTCTAATTAATTATACTTTTATTTAATATATTGTGCTTTTTATATTTAATACATTGTGTTATTGTGATATTTTGCATATCTCTGCTTCACATGCCCAATCTTACCTCTACCCTCTTAAACTTGTACAATGCAGAAATGATCGTCTGTGTCATTTATGTGTTTGAGAGGACCAGAGAGAAATATAAGGCCAATTTTGTTAGAATACTAATGCCAAAAACGTCTGTTCATAGGCCAGGCAAAATAGTTCATACCTGTAATCCTGGCACTCTGTGAGGATGAGGTGAAAGGACTGCTTGAACTCAGGAGTTGGAGACTGGTCTGAGCCAAAGTTAGACCCTCATCATCTCCATAAAAAATAGAAAAACTAGCCATACATGATGCCATCTGTCTTAGTCACAGCCACTGGGGAATCTGAGGCGGAAGGTTGCTGGAACCCAGGATTTTGAGGTTGTTGTGAGGTAGTCTGGCACCATGGCCACCATGGGACTCTAGCCTAGGCAAAAGAGGGAGACTGTCTCAAAAAAAGAAAAAGTAAATAAATGAACAACTTCTGTTCACGTTACCCAATATCCCATGAATTATGATGTTGGTTAGAAATATGAACTCACAAACTATTCTTGGCCCTGTGTTATCCCAAACACTCTTTTTCTTCTGGTCTTCTGGCCTTGCATAGATTTGTTCCATATGTACGCTGACAGTATTTGTTGACAACTCAGAAGGGTCTTCCACAGATGATTCGCTTCTTTCCGGAGCTCTCTGGAGCACACCCCACCTCCTGGTCTCTCTCCCTCTCTCAAGGCCTTTCCTTTTCACTGCTCTATTGTGTGACTGCCACTGGCTTTGGCCTTCTGCATCTTTCCATCCTGTCTCCTCAACTCAGGCCAGCTGACTCTGTTCCTTTCTCCTGTGTTACAGCCTGGAAACTCTAGTCAATAAATAGTGGCAATTGTAGGATTCACCTTGTTTGTTTTCTTTTTGCTGAGTTCAATGCTCTGGACTGTTTAATATCAAGAAAGCCTGAAAATCATTTTCATATACATTTTTAGTGGTCTCTGACAAAGGGCAAATCTGATGTAACATACTAATTGTCACTTACCTTTATTCAACATATATATGCATATACATATATAAAATATACTTATATAGTATGTACTTATATAGAGACACCTTCATAGTATTTCATGGAGTTCTTTTTCCAATTTTATACCAAATGCGTAAAACAAATTTTTCCAGAAAGATGAATGTGGGCTGAGATTTACCATGTCAACCACAATCAGCTGTGTAGTGTAAAATTTGGGATATCAAGAACAATTGTCCTCACAGAACACTATTTATACATTCAAGTCCTAAGAAAAGAACAAATTTATTTTGCCCCTGGGAATTACTTTAAATACTATTTTCATTATGGACACATCCAATTGTGATAGTGTATGGATTTGGATTTTTGTTGTAGTTTTGATCCTGTTTTCTTTGGTCCTGGAGGGTAATATATTCTTATTGTCACTTTTCTTTGCTTTGTTTTCCTCCTAAAAGAAGCCCCCTGATTCAACACGACAAGTGTATAATTGCAGAAGAACACTAAATGAGGAAAGTTTATTCAGGAACCATGAAATTTTTATGTCAAAAATATATACGTAACACTCCTGAATTTTTAATAGTGTTATTTTTTAATGGACTTTTAATTACTTGGGGATAGTTATTGACTAAGGAAGTGCCACAAATGTGGTGTGTTGTCATCTTTTAATAACTTCCAGGAAAATATACATTGGAAATAACCTTTTATGATATTACTTTTTTGCATATTAACCTAAATCAATGTGGTGACTCACACTTACTACTTTTTTGGTTGTTTGTTCTTCTTTTGTTTTTTGGCTCCCCCCTCCCGCCTTTGGTAATCATCAGTAACCTTTACAGAGATAGGTCATGAATCCAGGCTTCCTCACTGACATTTTTATCAGGTATAATATTATAAAAATTTTAATTTTCAGATCAAATCCTAATACACATATCTTTATAAGTAAACAAGATGGAGGCACTTCTGTACCTCACTGCAGTCAAAACTTCATAACCCTTCCTTCTTTGGATTCTATATTGTGCCCTATATGAAAGATTCAAGAATCTTTCAATAGCAGATGCAGCCATATTATTTCTAGAGGTACAAGTTGGCTGCGATTTTACACAGGATCAGGTAACAAAGTACATTCTGAGCTAGTTTCTGGACACAGAAGCAGTTTGGCATAATAAACTGGGGCCATTATTTCAAAGGTAGTAGGTTAAGGGGCTGGATACATTGTTAAAATTCTGTTGCTTGCCTGGGCAGGAGTCCTTATACAGTGTTTTTGGTAACATGCACCATGAGCACCACTGGTCATGACCCCAGTGAAAGAAACCTTTTTATGATCCATTACACTAACACAATTCTGAATTTACAAGATACATGCAAGTAGTAGCTTACTCTTCTAAATAAAATTACATAAACATGAGACAGCTTTCTCCATAGAGAGCCTTCTTAAAGAGTATGGTTTAGAAATTAGCTGTTCTTATGAAAGAGGGGAGGTTAAAACTAAACAATACCTAGAAATATTTATTCTTCACATAAATATATATTAAAGTAAATTATACATAATTTAACACTGGCACAGAATATAGGAGTAAAACTAAACTCAAAAACACAAAAAATAAAAAAAAAGAAAGGATAAGGATGAAGTATAGTGTGTGTGTTATTTTTTGACAGTAACTTTGTTGACTATGAGAATGATAGTTGGAGACCCCTAGAATGTGATTACAATGTATTATACGTTGCTCTCAGTAGTTCACCACGTAACACGTGGCACTGTGCCCAAGATCAAGGCAGCCAATTAGGTGTTGCTGCCTAATTCACTCATTAGGTGCATGACCAAACTCTATGACATAGACTCCAAATTATACTTGACATTGAATTCCAACATTTGATAGCTTAGTATATTGGTTTGAATAATTAAAATGTTAAATAATTTCAATGCAAAAGTGAAGTTAGAAACTGAACAGAACTGACAGAAGAAGGAAGTTGGTGTGAGACATGCGTTGGTGAGTGTGTGAATGTGTGTGTGCACCTGCGTGTGTCTTTATTTCTGTAACAAAAGAAAAAAAATCTCTGGGCACCAGACTATATTGTAAACATTAAATTTCTTGTCAAGATGAAAACAGAATAAAAGAGAAAGGCGCTTTAAAGGACAAGAAAGGATGAGGAAAGACTCAAATGGTCAAAATATCACAAATATTAAAGAATAAAGTAATGCTGTAAGCAATTCAATTTGAAATGTATATAAACCAGGGCAAGTAAACTATATTAATGGAATATAATGTTAGGGATGGTTTTGGGGTGATGGTTAGTGCTGTTTAGGTCACAAAACAGTGATCACTATCTTCTAATTGATTCATGATCACATTGAAAAGTTGATAATTGTGCTGAGGAGTCCTGAACAGTACTAATCCTAAAATGATCAAGTTGAAAACTCCCATTTGAATAAAAAGCTAAATCATCAACCCCAACACAGCAGGCAGTGTTCTGACAGAGTATCAGAAACTTGTATCTGGGCAAGTCATTTGTAAACCACCTGAGGTTTTTACTCTCCCCGTAGGGTAGCACAATAAAGAGAAAGTACAAGCAAAGCAGACTCACGGTCTCCCCCAGAGATGGAAGGGCCCTTTCCTCAATCTCCATCTTGGTGAAGGAGGACCTGGGACAGCATCTTTAGGAAATGGCCGTGGTCTCCCTTAAATGAGTCGCACGGCAGGGAGTGCATTAGGAGGACACTTCCTCTGTTTGGAAATCTATTTTTCTTGGGAAGTCCTTTATTATTTGGGGTAAAAATGCACCTGCCCATTGTTCCTAGTTCTACTTTCTGAAAACACAAATCAACTTTCTCTTTCAAATAAAAATTCTTCAGATATTTTAAGAAGCAATACTGTCTCTGGCTTGTTTCACTCTTCAGCTCAAGACGTAACAGTTTTGTGAACCTAGTCCTCACACGGAAGCCTCAAATATTGGGAAATTGTGTTTGGAGAGTATGAAGTGGCCACTCTTCTCTTGGTGGAACCAACGGTGGATGTGATGTGTAATCCGTAGAATATGCCCGAGAGACTCCGTCACAGAACGTGTCCTCTGCGTCTGCAGCTCTCCTGCTCTGGGTGCAGAGGGGTGTGGATTTTCTTAGAGCCAAGGATGTTTGGCTGATTGCTCACTTTCTCCAGCTGCCTCCCACACTTGTTTCCACAGAACTTGTAACATCCTGCAAGTATGTTACTTACTTTTGAAAACTAAAATGCAACATTTTTTATTCAATCCTCCCACATATACTTGTTGGTAATTGTCCACCATAATTCTTCTGAATCCCCAAGTCCAGGCAAACTGAATTTCCTCCCATAAGCACCCACGTTATCCTCTCCCCTTGTTCAAGGTTTTTTGTGTTTTCTATTTGCTCTTCCTGAAAGACTCATTCCCATTCCACTGTACCTCACTCAGCTCAGACTGCTGCTAAAATACACTATAAACTGAGCAGCTTAAACAACACCGATTTCTTACAGCTTTGGAGGATTGAAGTCCAAGAACACGTTGCCAGTAGCCTCAGTTTCCTGGTGAGGGCCCTGTTCCTGATTCCTGGACAACTGCCAATTTTGTGTCCTCACGTGGAAGCAAGACATCTAGTTAGCTTTTTATCCCCTTATAAAAGCACAGATCCCACGCATAGTATTTCCCCTTTCATGGCCTAATTACCTCCAATAAGCCCCTATCTCCAAATACCATCATTTTAGGAGTAGGATTACAATACACAGATTTGTGAAAAGCAAATATTCAGTCCATACTGAATACAAACCTGCTCACAGGTTTCACTCTTCTTAATTTCTTTTAACTGGCTTGCTAATGTTTGTACATTCTTCTGCTCCACCATTGAAGATCCTCCTGGAAGGTCCTAATAAACACTCAGTTGTATGTCATTTATGTACACTGAAGTGCTTCTTGTTAAAATTCATATTCTCAAACAGCCAGCATTGGTCTCCCATGTGAAACAGAGCATTCTGGGGCTACAGGTGTCGTGTTTTTCTCCTGTGCTGTAGTCCAGGCAGATCTGGGGGCCTGAGACCTAGAAGTCGCTACCTTGTAGCTGCGGATCAGGGAAGCCAGCATCTCAGCAATCTCTACCTGTCGCCAGCCATCCTCATTTTTGATATTCCTTAAGGCAATAAATGAAAAATAGAAAAGGGCCAAGGGTGTCCTACAAAATTACATCAATCTATGCCTTTCAGCTAAGAGTTCTTTGCTACATTTTAGGTAACATTTTGCTTTGCATTGGATCTTTGTAATTGTATTACTTTCTCCAAATTACAACACATTTTGCTAAAAAAGCATAATACAATTGAAACATATCCATGCTATTCTACTAATGCAACTTAAAGGAATATGAAAATACTTTGACCCAATTTTTTAGTGTGTCCGCATATGGGATACCGTGGACAAAATGGAGCTTCAGGATCAGTCAGATGTTTGCTGATCGATCCTGCAGCAAAGGCAATTATCCTATCTATGTTGATTATTTCCAAGTTATGGTTATTTTCATATAGGTCTATCATTTCTTTTTGTAAAACATTTCTTTTTATAAAAACACATAGATGAATTCTGTTGGAGGGGAATTGCTGGGCTAATTATACCTCTGGTCAGCTTTAACATTTACAGACAACTTGTTTTCCAAAGTGACTGTAAGAATTCACATAGATGAAAATTCTACTTTCTTTACATCATCACCCCAAAGTGATAATGTTATTACTGCTATTAATTTGAAAAATCCTCCTAAATGTTTAGTCCAGCGCCAACAGTATAGTTGCTACTTTTTCTTTCTTTTTCTTACTTACCTACTTCTTGACACTGCCTTTGATTTATTTCCATCCCTGAAAGTCATTTTTCACCTGGATTTTTCAAAATGATTGCTTATAAAAAGACAGATGCATGTACTTTAAGCCCTTACCCCTGAGGCTCCAGTGGGAAAGCTTAGTGGGGATCACCTCAGGCAAAGAACCCGTCAGACAGGTCATTATGTCTGTACCCTGTGCAAGTAACATTATATCGTGCAACAATCTACTAATTAGCTACTGTTCTGGCTCACAGTTACACACACGTAGTTACCTATACATAACCCAAAACTCAGCCCATCAAGGTTCACACAAGTGCAAGCTCTTGGGTCACAGCTTGAATATCAGACATGTAAGAACGTCAGTTTTCTCACCTATAAAATAGAAACCATAAGGGTTGTTCCCAGTGTTGTGGGGATGATAACATATATCATCCATCTGAGTAAGCACCAGTGTTTATAACCTACTAAATAAACAGTAGTTATTTGTATGGTTGTTGTTACATCTAACCTTTCTCTGTGCCTGATTGCACTTTTCCTTTTTACATTGTGGGAGAGAGTTCAAGACCAGACTGAGTTTTAGAACTTATCTACTCGGTATACTCAAGTCCATGTTGTCTAAGGGTAAGAGCAGCTCATTTTGTTTCTGTCTTCTATAGAGCTGAATCTAGGCACTTTTTCAGAAGAATGCACTTCTATCTCCTGCATTCAATATCATTTCCTCTTCCAAATGCCATCCATTCAGTTCTATTTCTGCTAAATGAGCATGACTTTTTTTTTTTTTTTTGTAGAGACAGTCTCACTGTGTCGCCCTCAGTAGAGTGCCGTGGCATCACACAGCTCACAGCAACCTCTAGCTCCTGGGCTTAGGCGATTCTCTTGCCTCAGCCTCCTGAGTGGCTGGAACTACAGGCACCCTCCACACGCTCGGCTATTTTTCTGTTTTGCAGTTCGGCCGAGGCCAGGTTTGAACCTGCCACCTTCGGTATATGGGGCCAGCGCCCTACTGGATGAGCCACAGGTGCCACCCCTGCATATGACTTTTTGTCCATGATTTGCAACATGGTGAACATGGCAAATGTGTCCACATCATTTTTTACAATCCTTCTGGAAATACATAGCCTAACCAGCATTACCTAATGAGCCACTTCCAAATTACTTTTGTGGTGACTACACCAAAAATATTTACTTTATTGGGCTTCTTCTCTTCCTCTTTCTCTAAAAGGAAAAATAGAACTCAGAAAATGAACGTGTAAAGAACGTATGGTATTTCCAACTCTGTTTCACTGACAGCTTTTCAGCTGCTCAGATTAAACAAGCAGAGCCCTAGATTGTCACTTCAGGCTTTCAGCATTAAAGGCAACATACACTTGGCTAACCATCAATTTGCCATTCAATTCATATAGAACCTTGGGCACTTGTTTAACTTGTTTAAGATTTTTAGGCACGATGCCTCAAGGGCAATAACCAATTCATATGTCCCTTTATGTTTCTCCACTCCCTGATATGGGCATAAGCTGGTCAGCAAGTGTTTGTTGTGAATTATGTGATACATTGTTTAATAAAATAAAAGGCTTTCAAATATTTGTGGACAAAATATACTATGACTCAAAAAGGGTGCTTAACTTTAATGTCTCCCACTCAGAAAATATTCTTAATGTATTTTTTCTCATCTGCATCTATATTACCTCTATATTGTCATTAAAGAATAACAATCTGGTATCCCCATGGAACTATATTTCTAATATAAACAGAAAAAACTGCTCACGTTAATCTATGTATGAGTGTCCGTATTTTTAGAGACAAGGGTCTCGCTATGTATTTTTATGTGTGTATATATTTTTAGAGACAAGAGGGTCTCTCTATGTATTCCCAACGGGGTGATGCTATTGAGCTAACATACTAAGACCAGTATGCCACAAAGTACAAACATCCCGCTGTAATTTTTTTTTTGTATTTTGTAGTTGTACTCTTACAATTTAACATTGTTTTCAATAGGGATTCAAAAATAGAAACTATGATTCATGAAAATAAAGCTTCTTAAAATCTGATTGAACAGTTTGTAAATCATATTTAACTTTTCTGCGATTGTATTCCCTTCACATACAGACACCTCATTCCACAGCTTCGAAACTCTGAGTGTGGGAATAACACTCTTCCTCCTGATCCAATTCCTATTCTGAACATATGGAAATCTTTGAAGAATGTGCTCTGTGTGTCCTTCTGATCCTGTGGAAAGAGCTCCATTCTCAGTGTAATGGTCAACACTTAAAAAAAAAAAGATGCTGATTTAATTTTAATGATGTATTATTATTTAGTCTTATCTGTTAAGAAATTTTCAGGGTAATTTTCCTGAGTAGTTATAAACATCAGAAATGGATAATTCAAGAAGTATATTTTTAAGATCATTATTATAAAATCTACCTGTAAGACTGTCAAGAAAACTTTCATTTAAAAATGATCAAATTGTAATGTTGACATTCACACAATTTGAACAATAGAAGTTGTTTAACCTTTGAACGTTAAACCTCAGATTAATGACTAATCCCATATTATAGTATTACAAATTTATCAACTCTACTTTTCCAAGATGAAGCACAGTAAAAGATACATTTACAAGTTTACTTTTTTTAAACTGTAAGAAACCTGACACATATCCAGTCAGGATCCCTTCCTGTCCTTGGCACAAGATACAATGAAATTGAAGCCTCTAAATCCATGGTGAACACAAATTTAGGAAGCTCAATCAATAGCAGGAGACTTTTTATTACTTTCTCAAGTTTCGGGATTGGCAGATTCTTTTCAGCCTTAAGAATATGCAAGAGTAAATTTATAAATTATAACAAATAAATATATACATTTATCAATTACATATTACATATTATGAGGTCTTTAAATTAGTCAAATAACTGACAGCCACAAATAAATAATACACTAGGTTATTTCTGTTCTCAAAGATCTACAGTAAGATAAAAAATACTATAGTTAATGTATTATAGGAATATTAGAAAATTGCTCTTAAAAAACATTATTAGGGTCAAATATATTAGACAGTTCAAGGAGCTTAATAGGATACTTTGTCTTGAATTTTATGCAGATAACAGGCATTGTATTCAAAAGTGAAACAACGTATCTGTCTTTGCTGGATTCTATCAATATCTCTTACTTCAGTTCATGCACTGCAATTCACTCAGCAACACTTATTGAACATTGACTATATGCAAAGAAGAAAGAAAGAAAAACCTAGTGAGTTAAGTGTCTCTTGATAAGGCCAGTGATTGCACTTTCCCTAAAGAGGAAGAGTATTATTGCTCTTTTCAAGTCGATTAATATCTGACCTAAACAACTGTCTACTTTTAGATTTTTAAAAAGTGTATATTCTTCTACTTTGACAAATTTTTATTTTCAGAAATTCTAACTCAAGTTGGAAAACACACACATCCAGATTTCACAATACATTTCAGAAGAACCAAAGGAATTTTCAATGTGAAGTAAAAGGCAACACATATCTGTAGAACAATTATGGAATATTATACAACACCTATGTAATATACAAAATATTATATGACATGTATAGAATATTACTTTGTTTTGGAGAATGTAGCCAAAACCCTAGCAAAATATAATATCTTTTTTTCCCCATGCCTTTTACTGTAAGAACCACTGTGTAAACAGAATTGTGATAATGGCTAGTGGTCATCCTTAGTGCCCAGGCTAGTGTTTGTTCTGAGACAGACAGGAATTTAAAACTGGAAAACCCAAAGCTTTTGAGAACCAATTTTGCTATTTCTTACTATCTTCCTTTTATTTTATTTCTTCATTTCATGTTTTCCTTGGCAGGTGTGCTTTGTTTTATTTGTCAATGCCTTTGGCAAAAAATTTTCTTTGTAGAAAAACTAGGATCATTTCAGTTCAAGAAAATGCCCACTACCATTTTTTTCAGTAGGTGGGTTACACGGCACAAACATGCCAGACAATGGGCATTAGTGTGGGAAGTGAAAAAGAAAATACTGTTTGTTTGTTTGTTTGTTTGTTTTACAGTTTTTGGCCAGGGCTGGGTTTAAACCCGCCACCTCTGGCATATGGGGCTGGCGCCCTACTCCTTTGAGCCACAGGCGCTGCCCAGGAAGTACTATTTTGAGAGAAGAAGGAATCATCGTGGGCCAAGGATCCACTCGTAAGGGTGGCTATTATACTCATCAACATTACATTTACTTGATTTTTTAAGTGTTTTCCTACCTCCTATAAATATTTAGACATTTATTTTTCACCAATTCTAATTAAAAGGCAAAACCACACTAATGCTGCAATAGTAAACACAATGATTCTTCCAGAGTTAAATTCAGGGACAAAGTAATTTCATGTGATTTGCAAAATATAAAACAAAATGACAAAATTATTGTCATATTGTTATAAATTTCCACAAATATAAATTAATAATTTTATCTATAAGCATGAATAGCATATTAGATGAAAATAAAAATAGTAAATATATTTTTATAGCAAAGTATTTAAGGTCTATATTGTTTTGCTGCTAAGGAAACAGATTCAATAGATAAATAAGCAAATGACATGGAAAGAAAATACCATTAATAAATGACCAGGAATTTTTCATTTACTATAATTTATCTACTTTCATTACCACATATAGAAGATCAGTCTGCTGCCCAGTTGTTAGGTCCATGTGTCCACAGAAGTTCTGTCCAAAATGAGTTAGGAGGATTTGTTATTATTTGATTTTAAAAATCAAATTTCTGAAAAGCCAAGTGAATTTAGCAAATTTAGAATTTCTGAAAGGTAAAGTGTCTCAAATGATATTTCTGTTTTGTCTTTGCTTTGAATTACACATATACAATCATCAAACCAAGATAATAGAATCATGTTCTCTTCTGCGTTAATTCCTTTAAAAATGCATTATCTTTATATTTTCTAGCTTCAATAATAATGAAATAGTGCTGGCTTTGTGCTCATTTTGCAAAAATGGCGCAAATTAATTGGCATGCCATTTTTAATCACTTCACACTTGAAAAACTTTATGCTATCTTCTTTTCAAAGATGATTAAGTTGGTTGAGCTCATAGCAATATTCTATCTTCTATCTGATACAGGCCACAGAATTTTCTTTTTTTATATTAGACTTAGAGCAAGCAAATAGATAGCTATCATATTCTGAGAGTTCTGCGTGTATATTTTTATTTCTAGCCTAAGAGATCTATATCCTCTGCAGGTTGCCTATCTATTTTAACTGCAGGTACAGTTTTTGTGTATAATGGGTTTATCAGGAGACAAGACAAAGGCTTAGAAAGATCACTAAAACATCGGGTTATCTGAGGCTCAAGGTTCAATCCAGACAAAAGAATTTATCATGAAATCTCACTACGAGGATGGACTTTAGGCCAATCGCAAGAAATGCAAAAGTGATAAAGACACTGCTACTAAGAATCTTAGAATGTAGTAAGACGATAAAAAATGGAAGTAAATGTATAATAATAATGAGTAGAAAAGCAATAAAAACATGATATAGTAAAAGCTCAGAGGAGGAGCTATTATGCCGTAGAGGAGAGAGCCTTTGCAGAAAATGGTGAAAATGTGTGAGAGGAAAGGATGTGTGGACTGAAATTTGCCAGCCTCCTTACTTGGAGGATCAAACGATAAGGGCTAGTTGTTTGCCTTCATCTTTTAGATTTTTCTTAGGAATTATTACTTTTTAGTGATCAAAAAAACTTTATTAAATTAGCTTTAGTCTTCACCTTTCCAAATGTACTCTACATAAAAAATAAACATTACCCATGCATAAGATTAGTGCTACCAGTTTTAGTATGTATAAATAAGTATGAAAATTATTAAATAAAATATTTATTTCTAAAAGAGTGAGAGAAATCAAAGCAACCTGAAAATACTTTAGCCATAGTGACACAAAATGACCATGTAAGGAATTCCAACCAGTGAGTCAGTTAAGTTTGTACTTTCAGCTTTAAGAATTAAACTTAACATGTATTCGTTCTTTTATCTTCTAATGAAAAATACTCTACTCTCAGAAACAGCATAAGCATCATTATGGTGACCTAGCTCCAACATTAAAATATAGGCTGAGTTACAGTTTGCCATAAAAACTAGTTAAGAAACCTTTGAAAATTAGCAATGGATCAACGTATTTATAGGAGTTCAAGGCTTTATCTAAGGATAAAAAGAAACATGAGTCCTTAACCTCCTTTGGAGGAACATTGAAATTAACCATGTTATTTACAACCAGTAAAGACAATCACCCAGAAATGTTGAACACATGTCTCTTCACCGATGCTTTGTCCATTTTCTTGGTAATCCTCTTGTTTCCCCCATATGTTAAAATTCTCCATTCTGTGATGTTCATTTTCCACCTTCCCAGACATAAATAATGGGGTTTCAAATAGCATATCGGAAACATCATTATCTGTGAGAGTAAGTCGTCGAACTCCTGAGTAAACATGGTTCCTTATTTGGTATTCTTCAAATGGCATTTCATTCATCGATTCTCAAGGTGATGTTAAACTACAGCTATGTGATAATAATATTAGTATCTATAAAAACATCTCTAATGTGTTACTTGATTTATTCTTTTTTCTGAAAAGTATCCCCAACTTTGTGTTTGAACATCCCAATTTAATAAGTAGCCCTTCTGAAAACAAACGAGGTAGAAGAGTCCAAAAGGGTCTCTCATTTCAACTGCCTTATTATTAGTGAAAGTTTAAGGTACGCTGGTTTTGACCAGAATATAAACAAGACATTTTCACGACTGTAACCAATTATGGCATTGCAGTCTCTGTTATCCAGCCCTAAGGGTGTCTTTTTTAGCAAGAATAACATGGTAGCTGCTGTTCCTTTCCCTTCTGGGCCCTTCTCGTCAGCAGAATTGTTTTTAATCTACATATTTGGGAGCATTACTTCCTTCTGCAAGCACCAGCTATCTTTAAGGGAAGAGAATCCAGTGACAGGATAAACATGAAAACCAAGCACAGTATGTTAATCCTGGGTGTGAAACCGAGTGTACAGCTTGATAAATGGACTTATTTAATGAATAGTACAGTTCACAGAACATATCATTTTTCTAAAAAAATCATTTAATACATAAAGTAGCTACACTGGCCATAGTCACCAGAGTTCAAGGATCAGTCAGCATTAAAAGGCACCAGAATAATAAAATAAGTGATAAACTTTCCAAATGAAATTTCTTTCAAAAGTAACATCAACAGGGCGGCTCCTGTGGCTCAGCGAGTAGGGCGCCGGCCCCATATACCGAAGGTGGCGGGTTCAAGCCCCGCCTCGGCCGAACTGCAAAACAAACAAACAAAAACAGCCGGGCGCTGTGGCGGGCGCCTGTAGTCCCAGCTACTCGGGAGGCTGAGGCAAGAGAATCACTTAAGCCCAAGAGCTGGAGGTTGCTGTGAGCAGTGTGACGCCACGGCACTCTACCCAGGGCGATAAAGTGA
>CAUYON010184993.1:0-22181 GCA_963573935.1 Arctocebus calabarensis
AACAGTTTCCACGGTTAAGAACTATATTTCAAACGCGTCAATCCTCCCGATCTCTGTGTCTCACCAGCTGCCCTTCCACTCCAATAGTTCGCACAGGGAAAGATCCAGAGCTCCCACCCTCTCACCTGCTGACCTGGGAGAGATGGGCTACGGGACATCTCCACCGCCATCTTCCAGCACTCCTCAGTAATAAATTAATTTTAAACAAGCGACTATTGGGAAGACTTCTTACAGGAGTTCTGTTCAACTTCACAAAATGTGTTAAAAGAGTTATGATTAACTAAAAGATTTGTGCTTTCTGAACCCCTTTAAAGTCCAAAGCACTTTACTTACTTAGGGCATATTGGCCCACTCATGCTGACTACAACTCCTCTGAGGGAGGAAAGCTAAGAATGTTCAGCATGGCTTCTATGTGTGACCTAAATTCCACCAAGCAAATGCACCATTTAAGACAGAGGAAAAGGAAGCTGACAGTGGAGAAGGGCAGTCACTAGCATGGACACTTTTCTGGCAGTCGAGTGGCACAGATGTCATCATGGAGAAAAAGCGACTAAAGGTGTTTCTAAAAGAGCATTGATTTGCTAAAAGCCTTTTCTCTTGCCTCTATCACTTAGTATCTGGACTACTAGAACATTTATGATAAACCCTTTCTGCCTAATTTAGCTATAGGAAATCATAGTATCTGTAAATAAGCACACTGAAAATTATAATAGCATCAGAATGATTTCAAGCACGATACATTAAACACATGGAAGTTGAGAAAGTTTATTTGACCTCGTTGAGTTGAATGTAGGCTAGTCTAGTGAGCAGTAGAGGTTAGAATGCTGGTAGTTAGTGATTAAAGTGTTATTATATTATCATCTTTGGTTACTAGGGAATATATACCTAAAAAAGGCAAAACCATGCTCAGGAGGAAATGGTGGTTATAAAGAATGTAGTAATGGTAGTAGGGCCAGGCAGTTGCTCCCAACAGAACTAAAGAGCATAATGCAAGAAAATGATGGAGCCAAGTTTTAAAATTCTGGTTAAGTATTTTCTTCTAGATAAAGAACTAGTGAGTTTCTACACTTACCCTCAAAAGCATCGTGTATTCCTTTTAGGTGCTGGTCATATGTAATTAAAGATCAAATTCAGAGACTGACACTGAGAATCACTGAAACAAAACAAGTAGAATTCAGAGTCTTGCTAGGTCTGGAGTAAAACTCTAAAGGATTAAAAAAAAATTAAACCTGAAATATTCTAATGTGTACTCTTGAGATGACTTAGTTGACTTTGAATCTAAACTTCACTGAGTGTCCCTAGATAGCACTAGCAGCTACTTTTTCTTTTACTTGGCTGATGGGACTATTTCTGTTTTATTTGAAGACCTTGTCATGAGTATTGCAAGCAAATACCTAGTTTTGCCATATCTCATTCTACCATCTATAACTACAGCTACTTCCCAACTTGATCCAAATGACCCAAAGAGATTCAAATCTAGGAGGAGGAACTGTTTGCTAATTTATATTTGCAAATACCTGAGATTAGTTTATTGAAAGCTAGTCCTAAGAGTGGCTTTTGTTAAGTAAAGCTAAGATTCCAGAAATCCTTTAGTTTTATAGAAGAAATGCAAAGGCTTATAGAGGTTAAAAAGATGTCATATATCTATCAAGTGCCAATAGCTCATCTGTGATTAAACACATCTACAAGGTGAAATGAAAAGGTCCATGTCCTGTGACATTGACAAATTTCAATCTATTCATGTGTGTGTTCACATTTGCATGTATGTATCCATATATATACACATGTCATACTTATTCTGCTTCTCTGGTTGAATTCTGACTGATACAAAGGGTCAGCAGGTCACTAATATGCTCTCTGAGCTGATTTCATGAACTAATATGCCATGAAGTTGAGGTGCTTAGCAGGACACTGGAATCCATGGGAAATGAGATTTGTAGGATTGGGACTAAGCATATCCAAAATGCCCCCAAATATTGGATGATTAGTTTACTAACACTCGCAAAGTGCCTATTTCCTCTATTCAAACTGTGAGGTCATAAATTCTTTTATTCTCAATCTACTGAGGAAAAGAAGGTAAACTTTACTCATAGATGATTCAATTTAATATGTTGGCATCAGTCAAAAATGGATTGTTTCACACATGTTGATTCACACCAGAATACCAATAAATAACAAGAAAAATGCTATTGTAATACACCTATGGGGGAAAAATGTAAAAGCTAAATACGATTATAATGCTTCTTTGAAAGAAGAGACTATCAATGATATAGATAGATATCAAGTCCATGAGTAGGAGTTATTTGGAAAGACGTTTGGATACTTGGAATTATCTCCATACTACTTTCTATATTAACCTTGCTGGAATTGGAGTCCATTATCCAAAATGAAGTATCACAAGAATGGAAAAACAAACACCACATGTACTCAACTATAACATTGGATCTAATTGATCAACATCTATGTGTATATACGGAGATAGTGTTCATTGGAAATCAAGTGGATGGGAGGAGGAAGGGGAGGGGTAAATTCACACCTAATGGGTACACTGCACATTGAATGATGGGCACACTTAGAACTTTGACGCAAACTGTACAAAAGCAAATTCATGTAACCAACACGTTTGTACCCCTGTAATATTTTGAAATTAAAAAAAAGAAGAAACTTAGAATTAATGAAAATATTAGAAGAGTATTGACAAAGCTGTTTTATAATAGATTCATGAATGAGTAGAGTTGTCCAGATTGTAATAGTATCTGTGCCCCAGGTGAGTAGTTGCCATGATTTTATGACCCTCAGTAACCACATGAACAAGGTAACTCTTCTCTGTTGGTATAATATATTCAGTCTCTCTTCCCAGCCACTCCACACTGGCTCAGTGAACTCATAAGTAAAGGTGGCTACGGTGACAGTGAAGAAAGTTAAGCATCGGTTCACAACATGGATTTCTCAATAGGCTGATCAGGTAACTGCCACTGCTTGAGTACTCCATCAGCCAGCAGTAGAAATTAATGTTACATCAGTACAGTCTCAAACCCCAGGGCACCTCCTGGCAACTCATGGCAGGTCAATTATATGAAATCCTTTTTGCCCCCACAGAAAACAAAGTGATTTATTTTCACTGGAATATATATTAAATTTTGCACTATGCAAGAATATGGATTTGCCTTCTCTGCATCCTCTAGGCTTTGGCTCCCCCTGTGGGTTTACCAGATGCCCTGTTGATGGTGTTTTTCTCACAACCATTGCTTCAGACCAAAAAGCTATTTTATGAGCCACTGGGAATATAGGGATCTGCTTTTAGTAGGACCTAGAGTAAACAGAGATGGAAACTCATGAGTCAAAAAACGGGTTAGGGAAGACAGCATGGTGTGGCATAAAGAGTTGAGGCTCAGAGCCAAAGATGTGAGCTTGTGTCTGATTTCCACAACTGGCAAATTATATATCCTCTATGGGCTTGAGTTCCTTTCTCTGTAAAATATGTAAATAATAAGTAACTCACAGGCCTGTTGCAATATCAGATGTTAATCTAAAAAATTACTTCTTAAAAAACTCAGACTCATCATTACCCGCTGCACTTGAAGATGCATTTTATTAAGGGAAGAAATCTCAGACACCAGAATAAAGGGGTGTCTGGTCATAGGGCACTGTTTAGGTATTCCTCTGAAGCATCCTGATTCATCCTTGGTTTCTAATTTATGCAATCCATGAAGAGGCTATATGCTTTCTCTTGGGCCTGTCCTTGAGAACTACTTCTTTGGTTATATTTTCAGGTGAAATATTTGGCTAGCTCATTCAACAAATTTGAGACTATAAAGGAGTTGCTGGTATCTTAGTCCCTCTGTGTCTACTTCTCATGGTCATTTCTATTTTTCTCCTCAAGATCCAACAAAGATAGAGACTTTCCTATAAAATTTTCCAGCTGATAGACTTGTATGGAACAGGTTTTCCATTCTGGCCTGCCATACCATACCCGAGGCTCTTTAGCACTTTCTCTTACACTCCACCTGGCTGTGTACATAGGACTTCAGGCCCATTACAGGACCTCCCAGAGCCTCCTTCCTCTTATGTGGCTTTCCTCTCATCTTAGAATCTTTATCTAAGGACAGAGTATACTAGCTTCCATCTCTTATTCCTCAGACTATTTTTATGGGTATCCTTTAATTCTTCAGGTATAAGACTCTTCAAACTAAGAAAAAAGTCCACTTTAACTTCAAAGTTTCTTCTTTGTCAGTTTTAAATTTAAAAACTTTGAGAGTGAAGGAGTAATTTATTTCATTCTTTCCACTTTGCATGTGTGTGTGTTTGACCAAGGTATTTAATTAGAAAACTCTGGAAAAATAAATGGAATAAAAAGAAAAGATTAAGAAAAAATAGGTAGAGAACAAACACATAAATACATTTATAAAATATTTGTTATGCCTCACTATCAGAGAGAGAGAGATGTGAAAACACGGATACATAAATAAAAATATATACTCTATACCAGGTAACTATTTGCAATGAGGTGACTTGATGTGAACCTTGCAAGAGGACTAAATTTGACTGTTTCTAGCAGTTACTAAAACTAAAGAAAGCAAGTTACTTTGAAAGACAACTTTTGGTTTTGTTTTGGGATAGCCACCTGAATATCTGTCATTCAAGTACAGGACAAATATTTTATTCACTGTTCATAGTGAGGACTCCACATGGTGGATTGATGCCAAATATGAATTCCACAGACTAGAATGTTAACCATTCTTTTTATAAAAATAAAGGACTTCTCAGTGATGAAAGCTGATCTCCTTTGTGTGGGGAGGCTGTTTGATTCTCCACGTGGGTGTTAGAGAGCAGGGCTTTCATCTGTCCTATGGAGGCAATTTGACAGCAAGGCAGAGGCCTCAAATACCAAGGGCCTGTGTGCTCTGCTATTAACCGTGGCGGAATTAACTTGCAGTTAATTCAGGCAGAGAGATAATACTTTGCATTAGTCAAGTCATGAGAGGAAAAGCAATGTGCAGGAGGCTCAGAGACAATAGCAGTTTAGTGTAGAGTCAATTGGCAAAGATGACAAAAGTCTGCATGAACAGATGCAGCATGTGAGAGTCCCTCTGTTGCATCTCAGGGGAATATTTTGATGGAAAGCTCAGGTACACCAAGCTCATCAGTTTGTTCAGGACTTTTGATTTTAGAACTGGTAGTCCTGCATTCAGGAAACCTCCTAGTCCCGAAAAGAGAAGGATCTTTACTGCTCCCTCTCCCCATCTCCTGCAGAAATTGTGACCTACTTCTTCTGGACTGGGATGACAGAATTGAGGATCACAGATGTACTGTTGGATATGGTTAAATGAATATTCTTGGGGCTGGACTGTGGAGGCCCCCCCTTGAGTTTCAGGCAAATCAGTATGTACCTTGTTTTATGAACATTCAGTGCTATTTTATGGCAATGGGTTATTTATTATATGGTCAACTCAGGAATGATGGCTTCAAGTCATATGCTCATTACACATTCTGTGCATGTAAAGCAATGTTACATGTACTCCATAAATATGTAAAAATATTACATATCAATTCAAAACAATCAGGTAGATAAAGTGAGCCTAGCTAAGAGTGATGGTAAGAATGCAAGTATCTTCAAAAATGGAGGAGTTTGATGAAAGAACTTGCACAAAGAATAGGACAAATAGTGTAGGTGATATTTTCCACTTTTTATTCTCAAAAACAGCAGGACTTGGGCAAGTGATCATTGTCATATAATGTTCTTTAACTTCAGGTTATGTGATAGGATAACCTAATATAGAGGAAACATCTTATGCCTTCTCTGTCCTGTCTTCTTTGCATTATGGTGCCATGAGAGTGAACTTTCTTTGCCAACAATCCCTTATAAGGCAAAGATTTTCATGTGTTTGTTAGTGGTGGTTGGCGGGTAAGAATATTTGCAAAAGTGGTGGAGAGCATAATGGAAAAGAATCACGTTTGGGATACATTTGTGAGCCAGAAAATTTGCTCACAGATTCAGAAACACACAGCACACCCTACATTCCCCACTTACACACAAGTACACACGTACTCACACACGCACTTATAGGCATACACATACTCATGCATATATATATATATATGTATATATATACTTACCTCTTTATTTCTTTTTAAAACTCCAACAAGCTGTAAGAAAGAATTTTTAGGGAAAATAGATGGATCAAAGAAAATGTCACCTTTAATTTGTTGAATTTACAAGAAACTCTTTTGAGAAAGGGGCTGATTTATCATCAGGTAAATAGTTTCATCTCCCACGAAAATCTGTAGACCCTATAGCAGTTACTAAGGGAGGTCTTCACTAATGGTCCCTTGGAGGTAGCGGATAGCAAGATATCAGATTCTATAATCAAAAGAAAACTCTAAATCCTTTAAGTCAATCATCTTATGAGACAACTGACTCTTAGGATTCTTTCCCTAAAGAGACAATGATCAGTTTAAGCCTTGGGCAGAGACTGTCTTGCTTTAAGGAAGGGACAAAAGGTTGGGAAAAGAGAGGAGAAAGAAAGACATTAGTTTGAGATGTACCCTACAGGTAAATGAGTTATTCTGGTATGAGTATGAAAATAGTGACAGAATTTCTATTGAGAGATAAATACATAGATATTGAAATACAAATATAATTATACATATAGATTTATCTAGAATAGAAGTAGAGAAGGAAGTAAAATCCAAAGGTGACTTTGTGGAGCAGATTTATTTGTGTTCTGAGGGTAGGATATGCATAGTTTTGTTTGGGGAATTTGAGAGTAAACAATCGATTTAGGGGAATTACAAACAATGAAACTGAAAGAGACTACAGATTCCTGTTTGATGGAAAAGTCATTGTTTGTAGAGGTGAGAAGTCATGCACTACCATTAGTAGTCCAATCACTAATCTAGAAATCTGTCATAATAATCTGTCTACTCAAGAAGGAGTGGAAGAAGGCCACCCATGAAGTGATCCCTATGATCTAAGTAGATTATGACCAGAGTAGAAATAAACAGCTACTCGGAGGTAGCCAGCAGGTCTAGGGACAGGAAAGGAGGATGATTATTTGCATTTACAGCAAACTTGGATGATAAAAATAATCAAAGGTTCAAGGACATACCTAAGTCCATCAGGTTCCCCTACTTCTTGTCCTCAATAGTGGACCTGCAATTCCTTCTAGGACCTTTCCTGGTAGAGTGGAAAGTAACCTGAGGCAAGAGAACTTCTAGATCATCCACACGACTTCTGATAGATAGCAGCTATCTCCCATCAGAAGTCAGGTAGATAGTCTAGAAGTTCTCCTGCCTTGAGTATACTTCTGGTGTGAAAGTTTTGTCTGAGGGCTCACATCTTGGAGGAAGCCAGATAAATGCAGTATGATTGTTAAAACTGTTATAAATTACAAAGCTCTGGGAAGATCACACCTCTCAAGGAGGCCAGTACAATATTCCAACTTTGGGCAGAGAGCTCCATCTTGTTGTGTCTTGTTTTTCATGGTTCACTTCCCTCCAGTGCCCTTTGCCATTGATTTTGCTACTTTTGAAATTAAGGCTTCATGGTCATGGCTCTCTTACCATACTTTCCTTCTCCCATGACCCTGTTATTTCTAAATCAGTGTCTTATTATCTATGTACTCTAAGAGGATTTAATCACTAATGTTCTTAGGACATAAATGAATGATAATCATACTATTCTATTTCTCCCCTTCCTGCACCTTACCTGGAAACCTACAGGCTATGTGTTTGCAGCCAAAGGACTTACTCTCTAAGGGTAGAATTTTAGGCAGCATGCAATTCTGGGAAAGGAGATATTTTTAGACAAAAACATATCCAAGAACCCTGAAAATCAAACTAATTTTGATGATATGTACTATTTTATTTACCTCCTCCCAAGTTCCTTAAAGAAGGAATACAAAGAGCATTCATACTTAATACAATGGAGGAGAATATGGTGGCATGTGAATGTTACAAGCCATCTCTACTGTAACATGAGCACACTGTACCCTCTGTCTGCACTGAGGGCCCATCCTGCCTGTTGCCCCTCTTGTGTTCCAATTTTTGTTTCTATTCTCCAAGGAATGCATGAGGACAGATGGTACTGGAGGGGCTGTTCAGGAGGAGAGAATATGCAGGAGAATGGAGTGGCCCCAGTTTAATTACTCCCTCTGCTGAGGATGACCTGTTTGTGTTCTCACAGGGTGAGATGGGCAGTCTGAGACCCAGCCCATGGGCCAGTCCCTCTCACCACAGCCACCTCCCCTCCCCTACCCTTCTGCACTGTGCTCCACACCATGTCTGTTCTTGAGTAACAAGAGGAGAAGCAAAGACATGAATCCTGTCATAGACAAGATGTCATTCAGGTTGACTAGATAGGAAAGGGTATTGTATCCCACTTGTGTTTTTTGTTTTGTTTTTTTTTGAAAGTGATTCACATGGGCTAAAATTCCAGTTAATAAGTAGTCATCAGAATAATCCCTGGGCACAGGTGACATCCAGAGTACTCTAATTCCTAAAGGCACACTCACAGTAATTATAATGATAATAATTCCATTTATTAACATTTTGTCTAGAGCTATATATTTGTGTGTGTATACAGATGCACACATACATAACATTTTAATCTTCATTTTACAAACATCCTGAAGATTATTGTCCTGTTCAGGGTCACAATGCAAATGTTGGAGTTTAGCATTTGAAATCGGTTCTGTTAATTTCCAAGCCCATGCCTGTTCTTTCTATATTTCCTCTCAAACAAATTGTATGATCTCAGCCTAATAATCCCAGAATGACTCAATTGCAGCTAAAGTAAAGCTAGACCTTTGCATGGAGAGAAAGGAATAACTTCTGTGGTAGACACCATTCCAGGGGCTCCTGCATATCTTATTTAATCATCAGAGCATCCCAGTCAGGGATTGTTGTGATTTCCCTCTTTGATGGATAGAGGAGTCAAAGTCCAAATGTTTTCCAAGTAAATTCAGCTGGCAAGAAGAATAAAAATAATAGCAATTTTTGTGAAGGCTTTTTATGTGCTAGGCCAATATTAACTTCTTTGTATTTCCAAACCAGTGAGATGTGGGTCAGCTCTAGGAGGTTAAAGCATTACTCTATGAAGGCCCACAAGAAAATGCAAATATTTTATTCATGAGAAAAATGCTCACCACCAGAGAGGTCCACAGATAATTGATTGAGGGAGAAGTAAACTAATTATTCCAAGATGAAGAAGAAATACTGTAAGATTCACTGATGTGTTTGCTCATTATCATTTGTTTGAATAAATAATGAATATGCAATTAGTTCACAGTACTCATAGAGGGGCAGTTACTGGTGAATGGAAACTATATGGTGCCAAAAAAGTTCTTTGTTCTTCCAGTGCTCCTTCAGGGGGACTGTTTTTCCCTGGGATCTTATTTTTGTTTTTAGAGACAGAGTCTCACTGTGTTGCCCTGAGTAGAATGTCATGGTATCATAGCTTACAGCAACCTCAGTCTCTTGTGTTCAAGTGATCCTCCTGCCTCAGCCTCCTGAGTAGCTGGGACTACAGGTGCCTGACACAACGTCTGGCTTTTTTTTTTTTAAGAGACAAATTCTTGCTCTTGGTCGAGCTGGTCTCTGACTCATGAGCTCAAGCAATCTACCTGCTGCCTCCCAGAGTGAGATGGGCAGTCTGAGACCCAGCCCTGTTAAGATTACAGTAATAAGCCACTCACTTCTCATGGCCCTTCCCTGAAATTTTAAATAGTATGATTTCTTTCTCTGATCTTATCCCATGATAACTACATTTTCAATGATAAGTCATTGGGTTGTCTGACTGGGTCTTACCTTTATCTTGACACATGTCCAGTGTTCAGTGGTACAAAAGACCCATGGCATGCTTGGCAGAAATAGATATATACATAAAAAAATCAAATAGAATACATGAGCAAGTAACTTTGGAAAGCATAGTATTTTATACTCTCCTTATATTTTACAAATTCAAAATGCCCTCAGTTTACTGACAATTCTGAGAAGTGCTGTAGTGGAGGAATTGGTTTCCAATATTTATTTGCCTTAGGATATCTTGAAGGTGTTTCATCGGAGGAGATTTTTTTCAGTGTAGCAAATTATGAAAGCCCTATTTAAGATGTTCCCACAGGATGGATATTCACTGAGAAACTTTTACCTACTCTTGACCAAGAACCTTTACCCTCTTATCATCATTTTTACAGAAATACTGAATGTCAGTTAGTAAGCTGGCTAGTCACTGGATTTTTTTTTTTATTATTATTAAATCATAGCTGAGTATATTAGTTCAAAAAGGGGTACAGTGTGCTGGTTTCATATATACTCTGAAACATTTTCTTCAAATTGTTTACCGTAGCCTTCATGGCATTTTCTTAGTTATTGTATGAAGACATTTGTATTCTGCATTTAGTAAGTTTTGCCTGTACCCTTCTAAGATGTACCGTAGGTGTGGCCCCAGCAATTACTTTCCCCTCCCTTCCCTTGCCCCTCTCTCCATATTCTTATGCTATAATTAAGTTATAGCTTTCATATGAAAGCTATAAATTAGCTTCATAGTAGGGCTGTATCATTGGATACTTTTTCTTCCATTCTTGAGATACTTTGCTAAGAAGAATATGTTCCAGCTCCATCCATGTAAACATGAAAAAGGTAAAGTCTCCATCTTTCTTTAAGGCTGAATAGTATTCCATGGTATACATGTACCACAATTTATTAATCCTTTTGTGGGTCGATGGGCACTTGGACTTCTTCCATGACTTAGTAATTATGAATTGGGCTGCAATGAACATTCTGGTACATGTCTTTGTTATAATGTGATTTTTGGTCTTCTGGGTATATACTAAGTAAAGGAATTATAGGATCCAATGGAAGGTCAATTTTTAGATCTCTAAGTATTCTCCAAACATCCTTCCAAAAGGAACGTATTAGTGTGCATTCCCACTAGCAGTGTAGAAGTGTTCCCTTTTCTCCACACCCTTGCCAACATCTCTGGTTTTGGGATTTCGTTATGTGGGCTAACCTTACTGGAGTTGGTGATATCTCAAAGTAGTTTTGATTTGCATTTCTCTGATGATTAAGGATGGTGAGCATTTTTTCATGGGTCTGTAGGCTGTACATCTGTCTTCTTTAGAGAAGTTTCTCTTCAAGTCCTTTGCCCACCCTGAAGATGGGATCACTTGTTCTTTTCTTGCTAATACATTTGAGTTCACTGTGGATTCTGGTTATTAAACCTTTGTTGGAGGTATAACCTGCAAATATTTTTCTCCAACTCTGAGGGTGGTCTGCTTGCTATACTTTCTATGTTGTTGGCTGTGCATAAGCTTTTTAGTTTGATCAGGTCTGAGTAGTGTATTTTTGATACTGCTTCAATTGCCTGGGGAGTCTTCCTCATAAAATATTCACCCAAGCCAATTCCATCAAGAGTTTTCCCTGCACTTTCTTCTAGAATTTTTATAGTGTCATGTTTTAAGTTTAAATCTTTAATCCAGTGAGAATCTATCTTAGTTAACAGTGAAAGATGTGGGTTCAGTTTCAGTCTTCTACAAGTTGCTAGCCAATTCACCCAGCACCATTTGTTAAATAGAGAGTCGTTTTCCCACTGAATGTTTTTAATTGGCTTGTCGAAGATCAAATAATGGTAAGTAGCTAGATTCATCTCTTGGTTCTTTATTCTGTTCTAAACACCTACCTCTCTGTTTTTGTGCCAGTACCATGCTGTTTTGATCACTATCAATTTATAGTAGAGTTTCAGGTCTGGAGTGTGATTCCTCCTGCTTTGTTTTTATTTATAAGTCATGTCTTGGCTGTTTGAATTTTTTCTGATTCCATATAAAACAAAATATTTTTTCAAGATCTTTAAAATATGACAATGGAGCTTTAATAGGAATTTCATTAAAAATATATATTTCTTTGGATAGTATAGACATTTTAACAATGTTGATTCTTCCTGGCCATGAGCATGATATGTTTTTCCATTTAACATTTTTGGCTATTTCTTTTATTAAAGTTTCATAGTTCTCTTTATAGAGCTCTTTCACATCCTTTGTTAGGTAAACTCACAAATATTTCATCTTCTTGGCACTACCATGAAGGGAATAGAGTCCTTGATTGATTTTTCGGCGTGGCAATTGTTGGTATATATAAAGGCTACAGAGTTATGGGTTTGATTTTGGAGCCTGAGACATTGCTCTATTCCTTAATCACTTATAAAAGTATTGTAGTAGAATCCCTGGTGTTTTCCAGATATACAATCATATCATCTGCAAAGAGTGAAAGTTTGATCTCTTCTACCTCTATGTGAATACCCTTCATCGCCTTTTCCTCCCTAATTGCAATGGATAAAACTTTCATTACAATGTTAAAGAGCAGTGGAGGTAATGGGCAACCTTGCCTGGTTCCTGATCTAAATGGAAATGATTTCAATTTAACTCCATTCCAAACGAATGGGCTTGCTATGGGCTTGTTTTAGATGATCTCTATAAGTTTAAGAAATGTCCCTTCCATACCAACTTTCTTAAGTGTTGTGATCATGAAGGGATGCTGGATATTTTCAAAAGCTTTTTCTGCATCAATTGATAGAATCATATGGTCTTTATTTTTTAATTTGTTATGTGCTGAATTACATTTGTAGTTTTGCATCTATTGAACCAGCCTTGAGACCCTGGGATAAAGCCCACTTGGTCATGGTGTATAATTTGTTTGATGTGTTGTTGGATTCTGTTTGTTAGGATCTTGTTGAGTATTTTTGTATCAATATTCATAAGTGATATTGGTCTATAATTTTCTTGTTGGGTCTTTCCTTGGTTTAGGGATCAAGGTGATGTTTGCTTCATAGAATGTGTTGGGTAGTATGCCTTCTTTTTCTATATTTTGGAAGAGGTTTAGTAATATAGGTACTAGCTCCTATTTAAAGGTATGGTAGAATTCTGACGTGAAGCCATCTGGTCCCGGGCTTTTCTTTTTAGGAAGATTTTGTATAGTTGATGCTATTTCAGAACTTGATATAGCCCTGCTCAACATTTCCACTTTATTCTGGCTAAGTCTTGGTAGGTGGCATGCTTCCAAGTATTGATCAATTGTCTTCAGATTTTCATATTTCTGAGAGTAAAGTTTCTTGTAATATTCATTAAGGATTTTTTGAATTTCTGAGGGGTCTGTTGCTATTTTGTCTTTACCATTTCTAATTGATGAAATTAGAGATTTTACTCTTTTTTGCCTGGCTAGGTTAGCCAAATGTTTATCTATTTTATTGATCTTTTCAAAAAAACAACTTTTGATTTATTGATCTGTTGTATAATTCTTTTTTTTTAATTTCATTTAATTCTGCTCTAATATTGGTTGTTTCTTTTCTACTGCTTGGTTTAGAGTTAGAATGTTCTTCCTTCCCCAGTTGCTTAAGATGTCCCATTAAGTTGTTAACTTCCTCTCTTTCTGTTTTCTTGTGGAAGGACTGTACTGCTATAAATTTCCCTCTTAGGGCTGCTTTTGCAGTATCCCAGAGGTTATGATAATTCGTGTCTTCATAGTCATTTTGTTCCAAGACTTTGTTAATTTCCTTCTTAGTCTCGTCTAAGACTTATCTATTCTTCAGCATAATGTTATTTTGCTTCCATGTTTTTGTATGAGTACACATATTCCTGTTGTTATTGAGTTCAACTTTTATTCCATGGTCATCTGAGAAGATGCAAGGAATAATTTCTATTCTATTAAATTTTCCGAGGTTGGACTTATTACCTAGGATGTGATTGAGTTTGGAGTATGTTCCGTGGGCTGATGAGAAGAATGTGTATTCAGTTTTGTTGAGATAAAATGTTCTGTGGATGTCTGTTAAATCCCAATGTTGAATGATTAAGTTTAAGTCTAAAATTTCTTTGCTTAGCTTTTTTTTGGAGGATCTATCTAGCACTGCTAAAGGGGTGTTAAAATATCTGACTACTGTGGAGCTGAAGATAATCAAACTCACATCTGTCACCATTTCTTTTATAAATTGAGGCACATTCTGGTTGGGTGCATAAATATTAATAATTGAAATCTCATCATATTGATTAGTACCTTTAAGAAATATAAAGTGTCCACCCTTATCCTTTCTTATTTTGGTTGGGTTAAAGCCTATTGTATCTGCAAGTAGGATAGCAACACCTGCTTTTTTCTGTTTTCCATTTGTCTGGAATATAGATGACCATCCCTTTACCTTGAGTTTATATTCATCTTTTAAGGTAAGATGAGTTTCTTATATGTAGCAGATATCTGGCCTAAGTTTTTGTATCCAGTCAACAAACCTGTGCTTCTTTAGAGGACAATTTAAACCATTCACATTAATTGAAAATAATGATAAATCTTTAGAAAGTCCAGTGGACATTTTTAATCCTTTTATCACTGTGGAATTTGGAATTTGATAAAAAATTCTGGGTGAGTTTACTTTTGTGGTAGAGGATTATGCTTGTCATTATGGAGGATAGGTCTGAGAATATCCTGGAGAGCTGGTTTAGCTATAGCAAATTTCTCAACATGTGGATATCATTAAAGTATTTAATTTCTCCATCATAAATGAAACTCAGTTTAGCTGGGTAGAGGATCCTGGGTTGAAAGTTCTTTTTTTTTTTTAGGAGATTAAAATTCGATGACCATTCTCTTCTAGCTTGAAAGATTTGATCAGATAGATCTGCAGTTATTCTAGTATTCTTCCCCTTGTAGGTGATGGATTCCTCATGTCTGGCTGCTTTTTGAATTTTCTCCTTCATATTAACTTTAGTGAAGTGAATTATAATGTGCCTGGAGAATGTTTTATTCGGGTTGAGTTGTGCTGGAGTTCTGAAAATGTCTGTTATCTGAATTTTAGAATCTCTTAGCATGTCTGGAAAGGTCTCTTTCATAATCTCATAAAGAAGAGACTCAGTGCCTTGTGACGCCATTTTGTCATTTTCAGGTAGCCCTATAAGGCAAATATTGGTTTTCTTTGAGTTATCCCAGAGCTGTCTGAGAGAATGATCCATTTTTGCCTTCCATTTCTCTTCCTCTTTGTAAGTTTGGGAGCATTTGATAGCTTTGTCTTCCATGTCAGAAATCCTTTCTTCTGCTTGCTCCATCCTGTTGCTGAGGGATTCTACTGTGTTTCTCAGATCTTTGAAGTCTGTGACTTCTTGTCTCAATGTGTCAAAATCTTTGGTCTTTTTGTCTTTGAATTCACTGAATTCTTGAGACATCTTTTGGATTACTGCTTGAAATTCTAGTGGATCTTTTTCTCCATTCTGTTGATCTTATTTGCTATCCAGATTCTGAATTGGATTTCTTACATATCAGCCATTTGTTTATGCATGGGATGTTGTGTGGTGTCTGCCTTATCATTCCTCGGGAGAATTGATCTATTCTGATTATTCATATTGCCAGAGTTTTTCCATTAATTCTGCCCCATGATTGTTTTTCGCCGTTGCCTCTGGCCCTCCTCAGAGTGAGGAGGCATCTCTCCAAGATTGGACCCTGGTGAGATCATTTTATTGTTGGTGGATATTTGTAGGAAGTAACCCTGTGTAGCTCCTCTGGAGCTGCCCAGCCCGGGAGTTGTGGCTGTGAGAGTAGTTGCAGAGTGGAGTGTGTCACACACTGATCTAGCAGCAGGGCTGGGGATGGTGCACACTGTGCTGGCAATGCCTGGCTTCCAGTGGTTTTGGCAATGAGAGTGGGTGGCTCTGGTAGTCTCTGGTCGGGTGCAGGGCTCAGCACAGAGGTAGGGAGGGTGTGGGGTCGGCTTCCCACATAGCTGACCAGATGGATGGGCCATTGAGGAAGCAGGTAGGGCACTGGAGGGAGGATGCAGGTTGCACGGCTACCAGAGTCCCTGGGTAGGGTGGCCCTGGCCAAGTCAGGCTTGGGGGTCCTGATGGTGCAGCCCGTGGTAGAGTCCCATGCATTTGCTAAGGTACCTGGTGTGGGGAGGACCTGGGTGCTGAGGTGGCACACCCTGTGGTGGTGTCGATCGTGACATCGGACCCCATGGAGTGGGCCAGGCCTGGGTGCCAAGGCGGCACTGCCCATGGTGGGGTTGCTTGCTACTGCCAGAGACCCTTGCAGGGTCAGGCCTGGGTGCCAAGGCGGTGCAGCCCGTGTTGGGGTCGCTCATGCCCACCAGTGTCCCTAGAGTGGGCCTGGATGCTGGGGCACGTGGGCCCCACGGTGGGGTGGCTTACGCCTGCTGGTGTCCCTGGATTGGGGTGGACCTGGGTGCCGAGGTGGCGCGGCTGCAGCGGGGTTGCTCACAACTGCCGCCTTGCTAGCAGGGGCAGAGACTGAGTGTCTAGCCAGTGCAGCCCACGGCTGGGTCTCTCACACCCACCCATGTCGCTTGAGTGGGGCGGGCCTCAGTGCTGAGGCAGTGTGGCCTGCAACAGGGTGGTGAACTGGGGTTCCTGGGTGCAGCTGGCTATTGGAGACGGGGAGACTCAGTGTGGCTGCCCCCAAGTCTTTTGCCAGGTGAGGTACTTGGTCTAGCAGACAGAGAGGGGAGGTGCTGCTCAAGAACATCCTCCCACAGTCTCAGCAGGGGTTAGGCTTCTGGTTCATCAGGTGGGGGGGGCATGCTGGAAGTTCAGAATGACTGGGAAAACTTTAGTTCAATTTTTCTGCCTAGTAAGAGAGTGTTCAGAGTCACAGCAGGGTCCTTCCAGGGGAGTAATCCCCACTTCCCACAGCACTCTCCCATGGGATGAGACAAGAGGTCCACAGTTCACTGTTCATCTGTAGAAAACCTGCAGGAGTAAATGAAGAGAAAAAAGGAAAGGAAACAGAAAGCAACAATGACCACAGCTTTCTTGAGGGAAGGGATGGATACTTTTCCTTTCAGATGAATTTTGTACCTGAAGCGTCTTTTCTTGGAGTCACAGCTTGCCTCAGCAGAGGTGACCTGCAGTTATCACTTCTCTCTCGGCTGGGGTCCCAGTCTTAAGCTCAATTAGGCATTTTCTGGATGTTATCCTTCCCCTTTGTCAGGGGCCTTTCTCGGGAGCTGCCTCCAGTTGGCCATCTTGCCCCTACCCCTAGTCATTGGATCTTATTTTCTAGGTTCTGTCTACCTGGATTTTTCTTTGACACTTACACTTTCCTCTCATTTAATGTCTTCTTTAGAATTATTTAACGTCTCTCACTTTTTTTTTTCAACTTCTACTTATTTAATGATAATGCAATCAAGTTTCATTATTTTACTGAATTGGTTAACAGTTTAATATGCATAAATAATCTTAAGAAGACTAAGAGTTAGACATCAATAGAATCTCTTTTGCCCTGAACTCAGAAAGAAGTTTGGATTTTAGTCTGTTAATTTCCTTGCCATCTTATATATTATTATCATTAATAATTTTTTAGATGTAACCAGACATTGAATGGTTTTATTTATGTTTATTATTATTATTATTTGTAGAGACAGAGTCTCACTTTCTCACCCTTGATAGAGTGCTGTGGAGTCACACAGCTCAAAGCAAACTCCAACTCCTGGGCTTAGGCGATTCTCTTGCCTCAGTCACCCAAGTAGCTGGGACTATAGGTGCCCACCACAATGCCTGGCTTGGTTTTATTACTATAAAAGCTTCTTGTATTTTAATTCTTCTTTTAGAAGAAGAGTAAACTTCTTCATAGTTTTATTACTATGAAGTTTCTTGTATTTTAACTCTTTTTTTAGTGTTTAATTCCCTTCTCAAAATACAATTTTTATAATTTTTTAATGAAAATTATTGGATAAAACTATTCTTGATAAATTTATATTGAGAATTATTTTCTCTCAATACTTTGGAATACTTTTTATTTCATTGTCTGATGGCTTCTGTGATTGCTATAGAGATATTTACTATCAATATAATTATAATTCCATTCTGGAAGAATATGTATGTTGTACACAGAATCATAAAATGACCTCTATGTTTCAACCCTCTTCTATTTACTGTGTAATCTTCTCTACTCCCTGCATTAGAGAGAGAGAATCATGCCCATGGGTGTTTACTTTATTTGGCAAAGTTGTCAAGTAAATTGACTTTAAGCTCAACAGAAGGGAGATTACTCTGTGTGAGACTACCTTTAAGAGGTGAAAACTACAAAATGAACTGGAAACTTACTGAAAAAAAAAAAGGTGCTTTTCTGTCACCCACGAAGAAATAAAAGTTATGCTGTGAACTGCCTACAATGAAAGTGGACCTCTTGAAGATGAAAATTTCAGTTCTACAATGGCAAGGAACTGAATTCTGCCAAAAACCTGAAAGAGGATCTTATGATAGAAATGAGAAAAATACTTGACTGACAACTTGATTGCCTGCTGTGAGATCTAACCAGAGAATACAGTCATTCCACATGGACACCTAGTTGTGGGAAATGTGAGACAATGTATATTGTTTGAAGACTAAGTTTATGGCCTTTTTTAAATCAGCAATAGATAACTAACACGTTACCTCTTCTGTCTTATATCTTTGAAGATGATTTTTGATGGAATTCTGCAGCTTCACTCCAACATAACTAGATATGGATATAATTTAATTTATCTTACTCAGAACATATTGCAACCTAAGTATTTTTATTTTTCATAAAGTCTGAAAAATTGTCAGCCATTATATTTTCCTTATGCTCTCTGTACCTCTTGATATCATATTTTTCTACCTATCTTTGTAACTTATTCTGGGTACATTTTTAAAATTTATTCTCCAGTTCCTTAAATCTCTCTTCAGCTGTGCTAATACAGAATCCACTAATGTTTTAATATTCCAATGACTTTATATTTTATTTCAAGAAATTTTATTATGTGCTTTTCTAAGTGTGTTTTAACTCTTTAAAGTGGATCTTTTTTATATTTTACTTTGTACTTTTATATATTAAGTGCAAAATTATTTTGTATTTTGTATGTCAATGATTTTTTCAGCTATAATATTACTCAGAATAGTTCCTGCCCATGTATTCATTTTTAATTATGTACTTTGAATTCATGTTACATGATGTCTACTTGGGAGAATTTAATATTCTAAGGGTCACCTGACTGATTTGTCTTGGTATCTGCCAAGTTGCTCAGGCCTCATTTTATATGAATACTCAGTGCAGCATATTCTGAAATATGTACTTGTCTGAATAAAGGGAGGATTAAGTTTACAACTACTCTAGAAAAAAAATACCTTTATGTCTCCTACTTAAAGTCTAAGTTATGATCTATAAGCTTTCTTTTATTCTCTATGTTGGCCCTTTTTTTTTATTCTATGTATCAAGGATTCTATCAGAATCTCACTTCTACCTCCCCATTTCATATGAGCACAATATTTATCTCCTATTATTTATTTTGATGTCATTTAAACTCCTCTTGGTTAATGAGATGCACATATGCCCTTCAGCCAAAGCCTTGACTTACGTACACTAATCATTGATCATAGTTCTCTTTCAAATTTCTCTTGACAATTTTTATAGTTGTGTTTTTTCCTCATATCTACATTTTAAAGTATGTTTACTATGTTCTTTCAGAATTTTAAAATTCTTTTTAGAATAAAGTTGATTTTTTTCTTATAATTCTAAATTAATTATATAATTTTCTTATTTCTAAAATGTGTTTCTTTTTTTTAAATGTGTTTAGAAATGTGGTTAAAAACACATTTTAGAAATATCTGAAGGGTTATCTAGATTAAGGTATTAACCAGTGTTTGAATTCTCCTATTTCTAGTAATAATAAAAGTTATGTATGCCAGGCAGTTTGTAAAGTGCTTTCATTAATGATTTAACTTACCCTTATAAAAATTTCACTGATTTAAAAAATATACTTGTAATATAGTCAGAAGAAAAATTAGGCTCTGAGAAATAAAATGACTTGTCTATTTGTTCATGTGCCAAGAAACCAATTGTAAAGTCAGAATGCATATGAAGGCTTTTGGATTTTTATTTCATTCCTCATAGCCCATTTGTTCCTACGTCATAGTATTTCCCTCCATAGCTTTGGTAATAAATGCTTACTCCACTTATTCTGAGTCACTAATAATAAATAACTGTTTTCATAAATATGTCATTCCATGTGAATGATAATTAATGTACCATTAAATTATTGTTGGTAATTTGTTTTCTAGTGAGTCTGGTTCTTCTTTAGGTATTGGTTTTATAACTTGAGTCCATAATAAATATGTCAGTACTTTAATACATTAAGCCCCTGAATATTTTTTTAATAGCTCCTTATGTAAAATTCACATAATTTCTTATTGTCTATTGCAGTCATTTGTCTCTAGATAAACTTCAGTTAATCTAATATCACTCAAAAAACAGTGTCATCAAAAACTAAATATGATTTCCTAGGTACGATGAAGAGCGAGATGTGGATTTGACTGACATTTCTAGAATCTGAATTCCTTTAGTCACCATGTGGTAGGACACTTTTAGAAAATTATATTTATAGCTCTTTGTTTTCTTTTTCTCTATATTCGGTGTATATTACTATTTTTTACTCTTGCATTGAAACTAGCTCATACTTCAAAGTTCACCAGTATGTTTCATGTTTTATTTGAGCTAAACCATTTATTTGGGCCTAATTGAAACATGTTTTGGGTAAATAATGGCTAAGAAAAGCTTTGAATGATGCAAAGTTGTAGCTTAATCTGTAACTAGTTTATGTTGGCATGCATCAAAATTGTCTTCTGAGACATTTCTTGCTATGAGTATGAGGAAAAATGGATGGTTGGGCTCAGTTTGATTATTATAAGTATTTGTGGAATGTCTGGGTTGAGATAATCAGCAAGCATTTTTATGTATAATTCTGAAGTTTGGGAAAGATACGTGGACTAGACTCAGAGTAGAACTTTTTAGTATACAAGAATTATATTAGTTTCCTGTTGCTGTTGTAACAAATTATCATATATATAGTAACTTAGAGCAATATGAATTTACTATCTGGATATCAGAAGTTATTCAGTTTCACTGGGCTAAAATCAAGGTATTGGCAGGCCTGAATTCCTTCTGAAGGCTCTGGAGGAGAATCCATTTTCCTTAATTTTTCTGGCTTCTAGAGCAGTGGTTCTCAACCTTCCTAATGGGTCAGCCCTTTAATACAGTTCCTGTGGGTCACGACCCAAAGATTGAGAACCACTGTTCTAGAGAGTGGTTATATTTCTCAGCTTTCAGTGCCCTATTCTTTCTCCCATGCCAGAAATATAGCATATGTTCTTCCCTCCAATCTCTGATTCCCTCTCTCTGATCACCCTACCTTCCATACGGCCCTTGTGATTACACTGAGTCCACCCAAATAATCCAGGATAACCTCCCTATTTCAAGATTTTTCATTCAATCTATCTGAAGAGTCCCTTTTGTTATGTAAGGTTACATATTAATAAGTTAAATGAATCAGAATATGGATTTCATTGTGTGTAGGGTGCAGAAAATTGAAACTGAGACTATAGCATCATGCAAAGAGAGTAGATATGCTAATTAGAGAAGAGGAACAAGTGATGATTTGGGGAACAACATTTAATGAGCAATAGAAGAACAAGCCCTTAACAGAGTATCATGAGAATGGTAATCAGGAAGATTGGAAGGAACAGTAACATCTAGGTGTATAACCGAGGGCAAAAGAAAAGAGATTTTCAAGAAGGTAAAATTGTCATGAGTGTTGAGTTCTTCAACGGAGTCAAGGAAGAGGAAGAGTGACTATTTTCTGACACCTCTGGTCATTAAAAGGTTCTCAAAATTTCATGAAGAAAAGACTTTATATGTTCAACACTCTGCTATAGAATGATAAAGTCATGGACAGCATATCTTCAAAGAATTTTGTTGAAAAATTAAAAGTTTAGAAAGTGCTAACATTTCCAGACTTACTACTTAGCAACATGAACATCTGAACTCTACAACATTGCTGATTCCCTGCAGCAGCATATTATAAAGGTTTGACTTTGGTGTCACAGGCATTCTTGTTCAAATGGTAGCCTATCTCTTATAAGCTTTGTGGCCTGGGCCAAAAACACTTAAATTTTCTGAATATTTATTTGGTTTTATCCCCTGTAAATTAGTATAATATTTAATTTGCATAATAGCTGTTAATATTTGTTTTTTTTTATTGAATCATAGCTGTGTACAATTATTCAATCATGGGGTACAGTGTGCGGGCTTCACATACAATCTGAGATATTTTTATCAACCTGATTGACATAACATTCATGAGATTTTCTCATTTACTATGTGAAAACATTTTTGATCTGTATTTA